>VTPC01007985.1:7620-32733 GCA_011009095.1 Ignelater luminosus
CGAAATTTCGTTTTCAGCAATGAATTTGATTTAAAAAGTTAGATCAGCACGGTGCAAACCCTGTCGCTCTATCTTTTATAATAATCAAGAAACCCTATGAGTACAAACAAAATGGGACACACTGTACTATAAAATCTTTCTGTAACAAGCAAGTTATTTTTCTAAGAAACATGTTGCCAAACCAGTAATGTATCAGGCACATCTGCTGAGGACCCTCGAAAACCTTGGACACGTATAAAACGTAGCTGTAAGAAATCCAGAAAACTGTATACCATGTCTTATTGAAGACGGAATATACATTTTTCCCTACGTGATATCTTTTGATAAATCTTAATGCCCTTTACATGCTTTGCAAAGCTGGATGGCATTACTGATTTCTGTTATTACTAAACTCGGCGAAATTTACAAACAAGAAAATCTCGATTACTTACCTTTCATGGGACACACGATATAACAACAGCACCGATATAAAGAAACTAGGACGTTTGAGAACAAAATAGCCGGAGGCGATTTGGAAAAGACCTGTAGTAGATAAAGAGCTCGCAAGCTGGCGGGATCAAGGTGACAGATAGGGGGTTGTAAATTGCAATTTTTATGCAATGTTTGATTTTCAGATTAATTAAATACGTGTTTGCTTACGTGTACTCGTCTAAGATATTGAGGCTGTTGGTAGTAGATGTAGTGAATGTAAATTAAGAGCAACGTGGCTCTAGAAACTGGTCGTGACATAAATTAAAATCATTTCAACATTTCCATATCGCAGACAGCATTTAAATCTAATTCTGCCAATTATTGTAGCAAATACCGTACACATTCTGATAAAGTACGTGGTTTATTTTCTTAAAAAGAGAAACACGTGAAGACAGCTCGTGTCTCAACATTATCAATTAACTATGTCATTTGATATCATTCTATAATTTCTATTAAAGCAAGTTACAACAGAAAGAATTCAACTCGGAATAATAAAGTAACAAACAACAACAACGTAAACACGAGTAACTGACATCATTCAATGTTGGTTTTCTTTCTGATAGACCTGACCTCTTATCACAATTCAATTAATGTTGCTACGTGGGTGCTTCCTACTCCCTGTCTCCACATAAGAAAATCGATATCTATCAACGTGGAGTAGAGTAGTCTGATGGAATAACAGCACATCCCCTTTAAAGGCCACCCCGCGTTCCAATAAAGAGTGAAATCCCACCCTATTGATCTCTTTGTGTTGCACTAGACTAACCAAGTCTGCCACCCTCCTTCTTATCGACTAAATACTTGCACTTGTTATTCTTTGGCCAGGGGTGTTTTGTTAAGTAATTAGGGCTCTTATAAAAAGGGTTTCTAACCACTTTTGAAACGTTACGAAAATAAAAGTGGACGAATTAATTTGTTTTTTGTGTGAAAAACAGAGGTGTAATTCGAATTACGACATCACAATTCTTAAGTAACCTTGAGACTTGAGTTTTCACATCGACTTCATACAGCGTGTCCACATTTCGATGCTCACTAGTGGGATCTCGGAAATTGTAAGAGATACGAAGTCGGTTCATTTAGAAAAGATTTGGTTATTTTGGAGATCAGTTTACTTATGCTTTTGTTTTCTCAAACAAGTTCACGGCTTACTAAATATTTGCCTAAAACAAAATTATTGTATTTTTTTTTTAAAGTGAAATATTTCAGGAACGAGCAAGGATAGAAAAGAACAGCACAGGGGGTGTTTTAGAGAATTTACTCCGAAACACAAAAAAATTATTTTCGCAATTGTCTTTTGTTTTACTTCGGCGGTGAAACGTAAATCCAAATTTTTTCTAATGGAACGCCTACTTGATTTCTATATTACTGCACTGCACGCCTTAAATGCTTTTCAGTGATACATAGTTTGACGTAGCTTTCTTTTGTTTTACAGAGTTATGAAGTGAAAATCATTTTTCATCATAGTGTGCCGTGACATCTAACACACAAAGTCGCGGAGTCTTATCAAAGAAATTCATTTGTTATGCAAAAATTGCTAAAATAAAATAAATACGCTGCTCTTTTGTTTTGTTTTAACAATTGTTACATAACAAATGTAATTTATCTGATAAAAATCAATGATTTTCATATGTTTAAAGCCATGGCACACTAAGTGGCAAATGCTTTGTATTAAAAAAAAAGATAATTTCGTTTTTAGCAAATATCTAGTAAGCCGCGAGCTTTTTTGAAAAAACAAAAGCGTAAGTAAACTGATCTCCAAAATGGCCAAACCTTTTCTAATTTAACCGACTTCGTATCTCTTATAATTTCCGAGATCCCAATAGTGAGCATCGAAATGTGGACGTACTGTATAAATCTAAACACCCAACAGTCAGAAATGGTAATATCGATATAACAATTATGACCTCTACAGGAGGCGTTAATTGAAGAAGTTATTGGTACGTACCATACACCTAATAAATTATCGCACAATTGTGCAAATTAACTGTACAAATATCAGACCACCTTGTTGAGAAATAGGAAATTCCGTTTTTCAACAATGTTACATTATTAAAATAATCATCAGACGTAAACGCTTCACACTTGTCAAGATAACTAAGATGGAAAACAAATACCCGCGTCCAATTGTTACCAAATATCAGCAAGATTCAAATTTAAAAATTCATCAATCATTTTGCATGTTAATTTAAATTAAACTGCCGTCCCCAACAAAATTCATTTATTTAATCATCTACGACCACGGGGGTTGTCCGCGTGCATCTCATCCACCCCACATGGATATGTCATGGCCACTGCTTTTAAACAGACATATGTGCATGTAAATCACCCCGCAGGCGAGTACACTGTGCGTCACTCATTTTGCGTCGTCCGTCTCTTTCCACCATTCGCGACGGCGTGTCCTCCCGTCTTCTTTCCACCAACGACTTGACTGGCTCTTCAGCCCTGCGAGGTCGCTGACCGACCCTCACGTGGAGGAGAGCCCCACCCGCGACGTTTTCGGCCCCGAGTGCAACGTGCGACCTTGTATCGCCCCCTTTCCGCAAGATCCGTGCTATGCTCGATATATCGATAAAATTGTTACCATTCACTGATTCTCATGCAAAACGTCTTTCGCGGATCTCATAAGAGTCCTAGTAATAAGAGTACGCAGATTTTTGAGGGAAATTGGGTTCGCACCGCAACGAGAACAGAGCAGATACAAAAATACGAGACCCTTGGGGAGGGAAAAAAACGCTTTGAACCCTTTTTAGTGTTGACATCGTCCGTAAGCGGAAAGACTTTCAAGCGAGAGAAAATGTTAAACCACTGAAAAACAACCCTGTGGTGGTTTAAAGAACTCAAAACGACAGGAAGAAGGTAAGTTTTTAATTTAGAATTTTCAAATTATAAATCACAATATTCGAAAGGACGTGTATTAACTTTCTGTTAATTTTCAAGAAAAAAGAAAAGAAAAATTAACATGAAACACTAATCTGAATTGCCAATAGAAAGGCAAAGTAAAAGTAGAGTAATATTGGATTTGAGGAAAAAAATAATCTAAAATAATTAAGTGAAATGGCAACGAAATAAAGTAAATAAAAGTTAGGTATTTTCAATCAATCAAAAAATATTTCTTCCTTCGCGTTTCTATTTCGATTAGAACAAATACAACTCGGAGACTTTTTTTTCCTCAAAAGGCAAAAGTATAAAAATTGAATAGACTTCCTTTACACAGAAAAATGTCACAAGATAATTTTTAAAGAAGTCTCGCCAAATCTAATTTACTGAATACTAAAAACTCATTACTCCAAAGCCAAATTCAATCTCTCTTTTGCAGACTTCTGCCTCCTCTCCTCTAAATTTAGCTCTATCTAATTCGAGATTAAAGTTGCACGACGTCGCGCACTTGCGGATAACTGCGTTCATGTGGATTCTATTTTCGTAGCTTCGCTTTGTCTCGGTCACGTGGATTCGTCAGGTGGACTACATGGTAACTAGAGAAAGAGAGTAAAAGAGGTAGGTTTTAATACCGCCCCCGTAGCAAATCAATCTCTTTTTTTTCCCCGACAAACAAAACCCTCCCCATGTTCCGAGTTCCACGTGCGTTGGCATGCCCGACAAACAACAGAGCGCGGGGTAAATTATACCCAGCACGTGTAATTTATTATGGCGATTATTCCACTTTTGGCTTATCACTAGATAAAGGGAATTTGAATACTTTATTAAGGGTAACATTTTGAAATTAAGGTTTAGATTAATACTGCAGCAACCCGTTTAGATGGAAGATGGAAACGACGTAATATCAAATTAAGAGGGAATTGCAGAACGAACGCGTATAAAACGTACCTGAACGAAAAAGAGGGGGTGTTATAGAAAAATGATAAAATAACCCTTTTCGTCATTACGAATTTGATGGTTCACAGAGATCTCACCAACGCACAAGTAAAACAATCCATAAAATCATTTTTGCAGTAAACTTTAAAATTGCAAATTTAATTAACGATTGGGAGAAAAGAAAGTTGCGTGGGAACAAAAGTTCGGATTTACTTACCATGCCTACGGAAAGTTCTAAAGTTTAAAGTTCGTCAATGGTGGCTGAAAGCAGTCTGGGCACGTTTATGGGACATCAGCAGCACGACGTAGGTACACGCACGCGGCACTGACACAAGAGACACTGCACCTGCATCAAAGAATGATCAGCTTTAATTATTATTATTATTATTATCATCACAGTATTGGAGTGCAATTTTCAAATTTATTTACTACACAAGTAATTGAACATTGCAATTTATAATCAATTACGGATGCTGCCATAAAATACAGAGAGATTAAAACAAACATGAAGTAAAATCAACAGGATTTACAACACTTTGGTTTTAACTGATAGTGGTTTTGCACATTGTAATGCATTGTTTCTAAATTAGGCCCTGATTTTACACAATGCTACAATTCTCATTTCTACATTTTGCAAACAAGCCTTTAGTAGTGCTAACAGTACAATAAAATAATGACCCAGTTTTAATTGTTAATAAAACATGTTTATAAAGTGTTTCGTTTTTTTAGCGATTAACATTTTTTTTCTACTAATGCAGGGCTGCCACTTACTTTCCAGTTAAAAAAAAATAGCAGAATACTACATGAAATCTCAAACAACCGTACATCTTTACATTATTAAATGAGGCTCAACCAAAGTTATAGATTAAAAGCAGTGTTGTCAATTTGGTGATCTTGTCTCCAAATCTGGAGATTTTTAATATCCATTTGCGACTCCAGTAAAATACAGTGGTTTTGGAGATTTCTGATGATTTTTAAATCACATTGATTTTCTTTGAACTAACAATTTGTTACAATTTTTAGATTTATTTTAGATTGTAATTAGATTAACTTTGCGTGCGACATCTAGCGCAGTAACTACTAACTAATGAGAATTTATTCGGTTGTCGTCTTCGATAATGAATTTGGCGATTTTGTTTAGTTGGCCGTGGCACTACGCTGATCGTACAAAAAGTACGTTCAGAATTTACAAACATGCAGTGTTGCAAATCGTACTTAGGGACTTACAGGTATAGGTTTTTATAATGTCACTAGATGTCTTGAGGAATTTGGAAAAACGTTGGAAATTCTGGGAAAACTTTAGAAGTCTACTTTTAACACTCCAACATTAACAGATTGCTAGTTCGGAATTATTATCAGGCTTTTGAATTTCTCAGGTCTGTTTGGATCTCTCGGGCCTTCGGGCCTATCGCCCCGTTCGGATTTCTCGAGCCTGTCAGATCTCTAGGGCTTGTTGTGCCCTTTGACCATTTACACTTCTCGGCCCGTCGGGCCTCTCGGGCCTATCAAACCGTTCGAATCTCTGTCTGTCGGGCTGTTCGTGCTGATCAAGATGTTACCGGGTTTTCTTCGGACCGCTTCAGGTAAAACTCTGAACGGGCCGAGATTTTTAAAACGCTCAAGAGAAAAAAAGTGGTTTGTGTTTTATAGACTCTTAGATAAAATATTCCATACAGGGTTTCCGACGAAAATTTTCTACCGATATATGCTCTGAAATTAATTTTTTAAAGAGTATGCTTCAAAAACTTGCAAGCCAGAACAATAGAAAAGTGGCCTGTCTATTCCTTTCTTTCGTTATTATTGGTCGGATGCAGAAGGTGGGACTCATCGTAAATAAAGTAAAACAGACTTCAACACCACGTTCGAATAAGTGCTTAGAGAAAGGTAGAAAACAAGAAACAAAAGTTTTTAGGCACCCACATTTACGGAATTATTTCGTT
This sequence comes from Ignelater luminosus, assembly GCA_011009095.1. Classification (NCBI taxonomy): domain Eukaryota; kingdom Metazoa; phylum Arthropoda; class Insecta; order Coleoptera; family Elateridae; genus Ignelater; species Ignelater luminosus. Next base: position 13,845 of record VTPC01007985.1, read on the forward strand.
TTGAAGAAACAAACAGAAACTTAAGCTCGATATATCCTCGCGCTAACATTTAGGTACCAATAGAAAATTTAAGGATGTGATTGATATAATTATGTATACAGGATGTTTCAAAAGACCGTAAGAGATACGAAATTGATTAAATTAGAAGAGTTCCCGCCTATGTAAGAGCTTAGTTGACTGATATTTCTGTTTTTTCGAAGAAGTCTACGGCCTACTAGATATTCGCTGAAAACGAAATCATCCGATTTTCTTTAAAATGGAATATCTCAAGAACGAGCGAAATAGAAAAGAACGATAAAGAAAGGGTTTTAGAGAATTGACTCTCAAATTTTGGCAATCGTCTCTTGTTTTACTCTTTTTTTTTTAACTTAAATGTTAAAACGTACTATTCAGCAATATTAAAATCAAGTAGGCGTTCCATTAAAAAAAATGTGTTTACGTTCCACCGTCAAAGTAGAACAAAAGAAGATCGCGAAAATGACTTTATTGTGTTCGAGAGTCAATTCTCTAAAACTCCCTTTTTGCCGGTTTTTCTCTATCTTTGCAAGTTTTTGAGATATTCCACTTTAAAGAAAATCGAATAATTTTGTTTTTAGCAAATATCTAGTAAGCCGTGAACTTTTTCGAAAATACAAAAACATCAATAAAATGATCACCAAAACAGGGAATTTTTTTCTAATTTAACCGATTTCGTATTTCTTACGGTTTCCGAGATCTTAATGGTGAGCTACGAATTTGGGACACACTGTATACCAAAATGCTTCGTTTGGTCGCGAGGGGCTTTCAGAGTTTATTATTTATTTTAGTAATTTTTCTCTTTTTCTTGTGGTCTTCTAGTAAATTGCATTTAAAGATGCTTGTGCAAAAGACTTATTTAACCGATAAAAGACAAAACCAAACATTTAAATCTGGAAAATCACATTGATAGTTTTACGAAAATGTTCAAAATGACTACCACTTTCGTTTCTGTAGATATCAATCCCATGCAAAAAATTGAAACGCAATCTTCTCAAAATATATTCATTTTATTGGTTAAATTTGTGTATTGCGTATGGGCACATAACAATCTTTAAATGCACTTTACTACGAAACTAAAAGAAAAACTTCCAGAACAACACTTTCTCAATCAAGTTTTCATACCAAGTATGCACAAAAATGCACTGGGATCGAATTTTAAATACTTTTATACACGGTCTCATCTTATTCAAATCGGACAAAGCGTTTCAATTAGAATTCTTTAATAATCTTTGAAGGCCCCTTATGGGTAAACCAATCATTAGATATATAGGTTAAGTTTGGCCCAATCAACTTATTTTTACCCCAAGAATCTGTGGTAGCTCTATGTCAACGAATTTTGGGACACCCTTGTACGTGAAAGAAGATATAGAATAGAATCTAATTTTCTCGCTAATTTTGTTATTTTGTGCCGATTTAGGTCTAATCTAATCACAATCAGCTAATGATCAGCTTTTTGAAAAAAAAACACGACAGGAAACATTCACTGCTGTAAAAAATAAAAATTGTATCTCGTTTATTTGTTTATTACAACATGTCAAACACAAATAAGAAAACTGTTAAGACTGAATAAAAATGTAAAAACAAGTGAAAGTAGAGACGATCGGTTTTTTAGTCGGGCCTCATTTTAAAAACTTATCGGGCTTTACCGGCTTTCGTGCCCGGGTCAATCGGGCCGCCCGAGCCTGTCTGGTCTTTTAGGCTGTCAAGGCTCACTTTTCGGCCCTGTAGGGCTTGTCCGGCTGTTCGAGATTTGCGAACCTGCAGAGCTTATCGAGTCGGTCAGGTTTTTCGGACGGTTATCTTTCTACTGATTTGAAGTGAACCGGTCCAAGATCTATCGTTATTTTCATACGGACTAAAATGGCCATTAGTGTTATACCAAACCAAAGCGGAGGCGTTTCGTACTGTACCTTTGTGCGACCCGGCCCAGAACTCTGGTTTGGGTCGGGCCGAGCCTCCGTTTAGAAATCTATCGGGCTTTTCAGGTCTACGTCGGCACCATCGGGTCTGAAGAGTCGGTCGGCTTTATCGGGCCTGTAAAGAGTTTTCGGGTTCTTCGGGTGTTTTTCTCTACACATCTTTACATTGCAAATTATCTTTTTTCTGAGAAAAATCTTGATTTTTTTTAAATCTCTAGCATTTCCATAGTTTTAAAGAATACTCCTCAAAAAATTAATTTCAGAGCAAATATCAGTGGAAAGCTTCCATCGGAAATCCTGTTATGAATTATTTATCTAAGATTCTATAAAACACAAACCATGAAGCGATTGCGATTTATTTTTTCTTCCTACAGTATTTTGAAGGTGAAAAGGTATTTTGATATCGAACCCATTTATTATAAATCCATTTTCTTCATTATCTGCATTATACTGAAATAAATAAAAAATTTCTAAGGTTAATTTATGCACGCAACTATAGACCAAGTCCAAATAGCTCGACAGGCCCGAAAGATCAAAACGACCCTATAGACCCGAATGGTCAGTAAGTCCAAATATCTCGACACGCCCAACAGACCCGTACGGCCTGACAAGACCAAATGGCTTGAAAGCCCGCAACGGCCTGATTAACCGAACGTAGGCCCGAAAAGTCTTATAAATTTTTAATTTGAGGCTCGAGTCGACCCGAATCCGGAAAACCCGACCCGTGCAGGCCTCTACCTCCTAGACCAAAACTTTCTAATTAGTTACAAATTTTATCAATAATACAAATATTCAAGGTGTAAAGATCTGTAACTAGGTATTCAATTTTTTTTCTTTCTTGGTAATTGGTATTATCAACAATAATAAAGCAAACCCGAAAAAGCATTATTTTCCATTAAAAATCGACTAAGTTGCAAATTTATTCAGAATTTTTAATTTATCCTCAATAAATCCCACCAACTTCAAAAATCCCCAATTTGGGGAAAGATCTCCATACCCGGCAACACTGTGGCACGTACAGCTTATCTTCAATTTTGATTTGGTACCTCCTCTTCGTAGAGCCCTGCACCGGCCGCAATTTCCAGAGGACCCGAACAGCTTAATATGGCCAAAAAGGAGCCGAGAAAAAAGGCCAGACAGACCCGAGAGATCAAAACGGCCCTATAGACCCGAAGGGCCGAGAAGTGCAAAAGACCCGATAGGGTCCAGAGGTCCGACAAGCTCTAACAGCCCGACAAGTCAAAACGGCCTGATTAACCGGACGTAGGCGTACTTCGATAAATTTTTAGTGAGGCCCGGCCCGTAATACAAATACTCGAGATGTAAAGCTCTGTTAAATAGGTATACAATGTTTTCTTTTTTGCTAAGATACTGTTTTAATAAGTTACATAAATAGCCAAATGGGCGACGAATTTTGGTTTTTCATTTATCTAGGTATTTATGTCTTAACTTATTTGATTAAAAAATCAAAGATAACTATTAATAAATTGACCTGCAGACGGTTAACTTTTGTATGCATCGTCATCTGCCAAAATATTAACAATCTATTAAGAAGAATTGTAGAGAAATACCTTCTGCGTGTATTAAACTAATCTTGGTTATACAGAGTGTATTCTGTAACCGACACATTAAATCACAAGTTTCTCTTTATTTTTCTTCTGAAATTGCGTATCTCAGACCTTATATTTTTTGCAAAGCAATGATTGATAATGAGCCTTTGGTTTTTCCCCAGCTTATCAATCCTTTTGAGTGTATCTTTTCGAACTTAATTATAATTTAATAGATCATTTGTGACGAACATTTCCGTAAAACAAATCGCATATATTAAAAGCAACATTTTTATGAATAATAAGCAATCGTCCATTTAAAATCTGGCAGATTTAAATTGTTACAAAAAACTGAGAAAAAAAACATAAATGAACTTTTATTTATTTTTTTTTTAATACACTTTCTAACCTACAAGATAACATCAAATTATTTAAGAAAAATTTTAAGAACTATAAAATAACCGAGTTTCTTTTTCGATTCCCAACTAGCTTTTGTACAACATCCTCATCATTCATACTTCTAGATGTCTGTCTCCATTTTATTCTAAATTGTCGCAGGTCTGAAACGTTAAATTTTGTATTTCTCAGTTTTCTTTTGGTTTGCGCCCTATAGAGAGGTATTGGGGCAATTTGGCGGATTCATAGCTTTAGGAACAATTTGAATGTTGTTTTCTTCGTAAAATTCTTTTGCACCACGACTGTAGTGGCACGAAGCTAAGTCCCGCCAAAAGAAAGCAGAAACTCGATGACGGTCTAAAAGGAGGTTTTAGTCTATTTTTTAGACATTCTCGCACATAAATTTCGGTGTTAATTGAACCAGTCGTTATAAATTCTACACTTTTCAAGCCGCAGATGCAGATAGCTTGCCAAATCAGGTATTTTTTTTTGATATTTGGTAATCTTCTTATGTTTATATTTAGAATCTACATTTCCTCTTTGATCAGCAACGTAATACTCTTGCCCTGGGATCTGACTGAAATCTGCAACGCAGTAGGTTTCGTCATCCATGACGCAGCAATCAAATTTTGTTAGAAAATTGTCATATAATTTTCTGACTCGAGTTTTGGCAACTTTTTGCTTAGTAGGATCCCTGTTTGGAACTTTTTGTACATTGCATGACTTTAGACCATTTTTCATTTTCCTGTTTCCACCTGAACGAATTTTTCTTTCTACTGACAAACGTTTTTTATAATTACTTATCACATTTTGTACCGTCGAACGTGGGATTTTTAAACTTTTTGCGAGTCAGACTTGAGGAATATTGCAATTTTCTAAATATTTGTTCAAAATTAAAAGTCGTCGCTCTTTTTCATTCATCTTAAACTTTCTCCAAGAGTAAATTATTTTGAAGTTGTTAATTGCTAAATTAACATTGCCATGACAGTTAACAAGCGAGAAAATTGTTTTACAATCGAACTGCAAACAGGCTACTAGACCAAGAATTATCCTGCCAAATTTTAAACGGATCATTCCTTATACTAATTATGCATATACAGATTTCTAAAAATTTGCATGCCAAACTAAAATAGTTGAAATAGTGTGATAAAATTTTTATAGTGAGTTATTTTTAAAAAGTGAGAAAAGGTGAAAAAAGTGAGCTTGTGGAAGCCCTGCTATTATTGTTTAAGGATCCTGCCACTTTTCTTCTAAATATGGGATCATATGCTAATGTGAAAATCCGGAAAATCTATTCCTGATTTCAGGCTCGAACCTCAGTTCGGTGGGTAGTTTCATTCTGGGTGCGCTATTTACAGTATGGATATCGTCGCAGCTTCGCTATCTGGGCCAATTCAATTGGTTGCATTTTTAAAGAATCGTACTACTACTACTACTAAATAATAATGTTCAGAAAAATAAATATTTGAATTCTTTTTCATAAAACTGCGCAGACTGTATATTTTGTCGTCTGTCACATCGAACATATTTTTTTAAATGTTAAATATTAAAGTTAACAATGTGCGTTAATTTATATTATTTCTGAAAGTAAAAAGTTTATATTAACAAATAAATATTTCCTTCAAAATTTTCCATTAATAGATTTTATTTTGATGTCAATGGCTTCGTTACTAAAACAAAAATGTTAACCTCAAAATGAAAAATAAATTATAGGAAAAAATCATCAACTAAGAGATGGCGCTGAAGTTCATCAAAATGACAGAAGAAGGAGAGATCAGCTGCAAGCAACGTTGCCAGAACTGGCTATAATTCTCCAAATCTGGAGATTTATAACATTTATTATTATTATGGTTTCTGACGAAATGTTTTACTGTTGTGGCAACGGTATGATCACCCTCAAATTAGTTTTTCAAATTTCCAATAGAGGTCGCGACGAAACTAACAAATGGAAAGCACCGGTTACACAACTTACCGTGGGTGCCTAGATTTGGGTCTAAGTTTGAAAGCATTTGCAGTTTTTTTTCTTGCAAAACTAGAGAAAAACCGCTTTCTTCTAATAACATCTCACACTAATCACGTAGGCTTTAAAAAAAGGCAGCCGAGAAACGATCGTAGTAAATGCCTTTTTGGATGTTTTAGTGTTTACAAAACCCAATTACGGGTAGTTTGTTGTTTTTTTAATGACATGGCGATATTATTAGATAAAAAGCTGTTTTTTTCGAACCTTTACATGAAAGTGGGTCGTGTTATACATCAATCAATTCAGGGAAGAGAAAAACTATAATATACCATTTAAATTACCTCTAAAGGGGGCGAGGCTTATAAACATTTTAACGCTAGATTGTAGTACTTGTGGAGCTATTTCACATTTTAAAAAAAATGATTAATATTTGATAATAAATAGCGACGATATGCTTGCTCCGGTTTTATAATTCAACCTATATACCATACGTCCAGTTCCAAGAAGCACTATAGGAAACTTACATGCAAAATTTTGAGTAGATTGAAAGAGACCTTTTGCATGTTGGTCACATTTTTCAAAGGCAGTCCTTTAAATTTCTTTCTTGCTAAACGAGTTATAGTTTCAAAATTATATTTGAGTAAATTTATACGCGTTGCGGAATTGACCATTTTTGGGAAAGTTTGCTCGATTTTTACACAAAATTCTTTTGGTATCAAGTGTTAAATTCATACACTGTTCAAAATCAAATTCTCAACGACTTTTATTTAAAAAACTTCGTTCTGACCAACTTTTTTTTGATAACATCTCAAAAAGTAAAATTTAAACAAAACAAATGCAATCGACATTCAAGTGAAACGGTTAATCTCGGACTTTTAAAGGTATTTACATTTAACTTAACGAGAAATTCCTTTATTTTAGAAAATTGCTCGTTCTGTCGGCTTATTAGCCTTGAAAGATATTATACACGTGTGATTTTTTTATTAAAACAAAATTATATTTGGCCATGAAAAGAAACTATACATAATAGGTAATTGGAATTAGACGCTACAATGAAGAGGTGTAGTCAATCATTGATTTACGCTATCAACCAAGGTTAATACATTGCCACTGTTTCTATTTTCTCTTCTGTGTTTAGATTTTTTATTGTTTTTGCATTTTAACCTTTTCTATCTATTTTTTCTCTTCAAACTATTTTTATTTTATTGGCTCATTAATGCGCAAGTTGTTTTAATATTAGAAAGTTTCACTATCATTTAGGATTTTGGGTGATCCGTGCGTGCAGATCTAGGCTTAATGAGGAAAAAAACTAACACTCTAGCACGTTCTCAATTTAATTGGTTGCACGCTAACGCACCTATACCGTTCGAGTACGGAGTATTTGGTCATGCATGATTCGTCAAGTGCGGTTTTCGGTCATAGTATGACTCTTTAAATACCTGTTGCTATGACAACTGGTTGTCGCGTGCCAAGGAAATGTCATTTAAGTTTTTTCCAGTGTTATAAACTTTTCTATAAGGTAAACTAGTTGGTGCCTGATCTTCAGGCATTTTCGAGGTATGTAATACACGAGAGTAGATGGGATTTCAGTTTTGCCAACATTCTTGGTGCTCCTTGTAGAGGAAGACCTGTTTTCTTTTCTTGTATTGATTATAATTATAATTCTGATTACAATACAATAATGAAACAAAAGCAACAAACAAAATATTACAAAACAAGAATTTATTATCATGCATAATTGAATATGCATTGTTATTATTGGTAAAGTAATATCTGCATAGATTACATCAAATTATTTCGAGACATTTTAAATTATTTCTTTGATTTTATCTAAACCCGTGAGTAGGAATTAAAATTGGCCACCAACTTATTTCCTAAACAATTTCCTCATTCCAAATCATATCAGTTATGTCAGCACATTAAATTGGTGCATAATAAAACTTAAAAACAATTTATCTGTTACAAATGATTGCAGAACGTCTCGAAACTTTAAACCTTGCGAATTAAAAATTATTCCTGAAAACATCAGTGGCAATTTTTTACTCGCACAAGAAAATTCTAGACCTCAAAATTTCCCTTCTTATCAATTGATATTATTATAATCGATGATGTAATTTTACTTATCATCTTGGTATAAACTGGGCCGTTTAAATGTCACACATTTCTTTCCCGACTATGCAGATCTACTTTTATGTTGCAGCAAGATGTTGACCTGAACAATTTTAGGTTATACTTGAAATTATTTATCTTTCCAGGCTAATATAGTTATAATTAGGCACGAACTCAATTTAAAATCACTATAGTATTAATAAATAATAAAATTAAATGTTACCAACTCACAAAACAATACGTATTTTCACACAATTCCCTTTGTCGAGCAATATCTTGGCATTGAAATCAAGTGTGTAAGGCAAACATGAAAACAAGAAAAAACGAAACACGCAAACACAATAACTAATAAGCTACGCCGACAGATACGCCACTGATTTCAAATACTTCGCACTCCTACAAATGAAATCATGACGAAAAATCTAACCAAAAATAATCACCCAAAAACCTACACAATAAAAAATTTACATTTTTCAACGTTATATAAACACTCGAATAGATACCTACACTCAATATAAAAATTCATAAATAAATAAATAATAAGGAAGTTACTAATTAAAAATATGAAATTTATTAATGTCCTTGAGAAAAAGAAATTGGAAAGTCTCCAAAGTATTAATATAAAATAAATATCCAGCTACACTTTTTCTTATATATATATACTAAAATGCAATAACAAAAATATTTACCTGTCTCATAAACAAATTATTAAAAATGCTAGCCTTTGAACACACAAACACGAGGAAAAATATTTTTATCGTTAATTAATTTCGTTTATGAAAAGGAATTTGAGTTAACGAGGAGAAAGAGTAATAACCAGCAAATGAAATGTGGAATTTAGATAAAACAAGATAAAGGCAGAATCTACAATAATGAGAGTAGCCAGGTTATTAAGAATGTCAACAATGAAACGTAAATAGTTGTTTTTTGGTAATAGTAAATATGTTGTTGCGTAAGTAACGGAAGAATTGTTAACGATCAACCTTCATTCCATCAACTATCTATGAATTGTTAGTCAGGCTTTTAATTTATACTTTGCTTGTTCTTAAAATATAATATCAATACCTACAAGGACTAAAAACACATTACTAAAACAGCTATACGAGAAAATGGCGACGAAGGATTTCATTGCACAATCACACATATTCAATTACACACACGAATACGTACTAGATTGTCATAAAACCTTAAATAGAAATAAAGAATATTGCATTGGTATAATGCTACTTACAATAAAAATAAAATTTAGACCCAAACAATCCAAAATATCAACCGATGACAGGGCATTCCACTGCAACTACACACAAATTGACAAAATTGTGGCTGTACTAACGCACGTGACTACAACTGCACTTCTCATTGGTGGTTCGGCGTATACTTTAAGTTTCTTTCATTAAACATTTACTTCGACAGCGGCGTCATCTATGAGTTATAGTTTGCGTTGCATTTAAGTTAACCTAACTTTCTAGGTTTAAAAGTGAACATATTTCTGAATTAATTTAATTATTTAGAAGAATAATTATTAAGAAATGGAAGACAAAAGTGGTTTGTATTTCTTTATAGTTGTAAATTGTTACGTATTGTAATATTTTGTTTACATTAGAATTTCAATATTTGTATGATGTAAAACTTTCAGAAATTGAACAATATTTTCTGACTATAATCGAAAAGGAACCAGACGTTTCAGCTGGGATAGCAGCAATGAGAACGCTTATGGAAATTATTGAACATTACAAATGTAAGTCTTAAGAAGCAAAGACCCCTTTATAAAAAATGTTCTATACATCTTATTACCTCAGTAAGCTGCGTTTCCTTATTCATATGTATTTCATTTGTTTGTTTTCTAAGAATTTATTTAATTAGAACTGATTTAAAGCTGGAGCAGTAATCTCACAATTGTTTGCTGCCAGTGACTGAAGTCAGTTTAGCTGACACTTTGCTGTCAAACCAGCATCAGTCTGTTAATTTAGCTATCAAATAACTCTTACAATTTTCTTAGTTTTAATGTAAAATTAATTTTCGTCTTTTATCAGTATATATCTTATCTAGCCAGATTGATATTATAAATTATGTGGTAAATATTTCAAAATAATACTTCGTCATCAAAAAAATGCCTAAGGTTTTTACAATTATGAACCTTATTAGTTGCTAAGCACACAGCAGGAGTCAAGGAACTTTTAAGGGTGCGTTTGCTAACGCGCTCAGAGCATACTGTGAACATCAAAAGCGTTTGCCATCGTGCTCAGACAAGTATCTGTAGCGTTTGGAATCGTTGATTATCGCAGATCAGATAAAATCGAGCATTCTCAATGTGCTCGAAGTACTGCAACAGGCAGCTGTAGGCATTGTGAACTAGGCATGTGCAATGCCACCTTCATCAGCGAAGGAATCAGCTTCATTTCTAACCTTGATAATTTTTCTGCGATGCTATAATGTGCTTTTGCATTTGGTGTATTTTTTGTATGTAAAACTGTCTCTTATATTTGAAAACAAGCTCTACACTGGTTTGTTTACCGCTTGGTTTAACTATACTATGATCAGCAGATTGCAAACTTCTCCAAATGCGTTTGGCATTGTTTAATTTGAAACTGGTCATGTGATCGATATCCTTATCTGTCTCCTCTAATATCCGAGTGCGATGGCAAATGCATCCCAAGATTCTTTTCAATAACAGTTTTTATTTACATCTACTGTACTGGCTTTTCACTTGAGTTGTGCCAAACACTGCTTGTCTGTATACTACATACATGAGACATTGCACATGAAATCATTCATATCTTAAATTTTGCTGAAACTTTTCTTAACGTTTTTCTAAGACAAAATTATAAAAAGATATGGATAACTCTATTTTTAATAGTAATTACAAAGCATCAAAACTTCCAAAAATTTGTACACGCTGCCCTGTTTAAGTGTAAATATTTCTTGTTTTGTCATCTGTTGCTGAGTGTTTAAAAAAAACCATAAATGGCATCCATACAAGATAAGTTTAGTTCAACAACTAAACAAAGATGATTCGGACTATAGGTTTCAGTTTTGTGATAATATGATGGAGCACCTTTGCATTATTGCATTTATGTTATGAACTATTTGAATGAAGTGTTTCCAAGTCACTGGATTGGGAGACGAGAGGCAATTGAGTGTCCGGCCCAGTCTCCTGATCTCGTTGCTTTAGACTGTGGGGTTACCTTAAAAGTAAAATCTATTTTAATAACCTGAGCAATTACCCCAGATATGCTTCACATGTCAAACGAGTTTATCGAAACACTTGCCTTTTGTCAAGAAGTACAAGGGTCCTAGTTTGAACACTTAATTTGATAGTTAGATTTTAAAAATTTTTTAATTTGATAGTTGTAATGTTTTGTAGTTTGATATTCTTATGTAAATTGTTGTTTTGTTTCTGTGTTTAATATTTAAAACTGTTTACTTGGTTTTTTCTATCTGGAATAAATTAACTTGTAGGTACACTTGCTGTACACAGAATTTTTAAGAGAATCAGAATCTGTAAAAAAATGGGGGTTGCGATTTAAAAAAAATTGATGACATCATCGGGGGTAAGGGTGGAGGTAGAGACAAAATGAAGATCATTCGAATAGATGCCCCATTGGTAAATAAGGTTGATGTATCTGAGGATTTTGGCCTCAGATGCACAGAGAACTTTTTATTGAAAGCGTTCCACAGCTGATGTTCGCACTGTATAAATTTTCATCATCATTATTTAATAACTATTTTTCTTTCAGTTCAAACAAGATTTTCATATGCATAAAAGGATGTTCGCTGCATTACCTAATTACACCTTTTTAGGAATTATGGCACTCTGACAGAAGTTAAAAATACTTTTAATTATGTATTCTCTGCTACCAGAATCCAAATAGAGAATGCAGTGGGACTATTGAAGTTGAGGTTTCGGCAACTTATCCGAACTGTATTTGAATGTGTAGACACAATTTCAAAATTCATTGTTGCATTTTGTGTATAAATGGAGAAGGTGAATGGGATGAAGAAGATGACCAACACGATATTACACATGCTATAAACAGAACACAGGATACTTTCAATGAAGAATGTGGTAGCAGGGATTGCGAACAAGGAGAACTAAAAAGATAACAATTTGTGTCAAATGATGAATAAGTAAATATATTTGAATAAAACATAAAAAATGTAATTGTAATAATATTAAGTCCTATGACTATAGTCTGTCTACTCAATGATTAGTGACATAAAATCTACTAGCAACTATGCGTAGAAAATAGTACCGCACTTTTTTTACAATTAAAAATAAAACACGTGTTGAAAGACCATATTTGTGAAATATTAATGAAATTAGAAAACAAAAAGTTAACTACACAACATTCACAATGGGCACGTTCAAAACACTAAACTGTTTAAACAGTTTATAAGTTTGAGAGTACTGAACGGATTCATTGACTTCTAATAGTTGGTCAACATACTCAACATAAAATTTTTATGTTTACTGAACTAAACTGTGCAACACACGTGCCACCTAACAAGGAACATCGTCAAGAGCATGCATATTTCCAATGTTCTAACTTTAATCTAGTATTTTAAATTGGTTGTATTTACGTATTTGACCCTTATGCAAAATAAACAAGATGCCTAATGATAATATAATCCTAGCAACAAAAAAGGTTTTGCTATTAAATGATTTCATAATAGTTAACAATCGATTGATTCCACGAAACGATAATAATTGTAAGTTTTCCTGATTTGTAATTTCTTGGTCTCAAACCATCCTAATTTCTGCTGAAATTATAATACAAATAACAGATTGTCTAAAATAAAATTATTCATTATTATTTGCAGAGAAGTTACAACAGAAGTGTACTTTAAAAATATACAATTTAATATAAGTAACCTCAAACCGTTGATTGTATGCCAATCAACGCTCAAACATACCGTTGAGACAACGTGGCGTTCAGTGTCTAGCATAGTGTTGACTGTAAACGCAAACAAAACATAGTTTACCGTTTAGCTAAACCGTTTAGTGCTCTGAACGCACCCAATGTTTCTGGGTCATAACAGGCCATGCTTTCATTTTGTTAGGTTGGAAGTGTGGCTTCCTTTTTTCTTGAAAATTGCTGTACCTGCGTCTGTATTTGCATAAATGCAATTAAGAAGAATGCCAACGATTATAAATAAAAACATAAAACTTTAATTTATAAATATAAATAAATAGAAATTTTCTTGAAATAATCTTTTAGCATAGTCGATTTACAGATTTACAAAAAAAAAGGCAACAGCATGAGGTCAAACTGTCATAAAATCATAACCTTAAAGTACATTAAGCGTCAATAAGATTCTACAAGCCGAGTTAGTAAACAGCCCAGTTTACAATACTCATACTGTCATTCTACCACAGCCATATACAAACCAGAAACATCGTGAACGGTGTGTACTGTAATTATGAACAATAATAAATAGAAAATTAATTATTTGCTATGTGCAAAAATGCTCCCTGAAAAATTAAATTTGTAAATAGCAATGCATATAATTTTATAATTAATTTAATTGTAAATAAATGTTTAAACGTATGTAGCAGTTACTGATGACTTTACATTGGTAAAGAGGGATAAACAATTAAAAAGAAAAATGGAAAAAGTGCAATCTAATTATAATTTTTTTAATTCCAGTTTTTTTCTGACATCAACTGAAAATGTTATTTAAATTTACCTGCTGCTGAAGTGACCAATATCATGCCAAGGCGCATACATTTATCAGAACTCCCAACATAAAAAGTCTTACAAGTTAAATTTGTTTCGTTTAATTTTGGTGTATTTCTCGCTGTTAGGTTAAATAACTAATATTTGAAAAAAACTAATTATTCAGTATACTATAAGTACATATAATGGTTTTTACAGTTTTTCCAATATTTTCTTCAGCAAACCATTTCTATCTTCCAGCACCTTCATTGTTGAAAGTGCCGTTTTTCTTTTCTTTATGTATTTGCAACAGCATCTCAGCCACAGTTGGGTAAACTACTTTTCAAAAGTATTTAATTACTAATTACAATTACTTTTTGTAAAAATAATTAAATTACAATGTAACAAAATTACTTTGCAAGTAAAATATTTAAATTACAAATTATTTGGTAAAAGTAATTCAATTACTATTTAATTGCTTTTAAATTACATATAGTAGACGTTAATCTAAATTGGAGGGTATTACAGCAGAAGTTCTAAACATTTTTCAGCATGTCAATGTCAATTAAAGTCACGCTAGCTTCAAAGTTCTGCTACATAGATGTGCTTTTCAGATTTTAAGGTACCCTTACATACCTACATTTACCTACTTTTTCAACTAGTACCTAAACAATAGTTATTAAACGTACAAAAACACTTAGAAAAAGAATCAAAAATCAAGGTCAGATTAAGGATATTGGTAGATTTTTGCTACATTTTTCTTTACAACAGAATTTCCAAATGTTCATAACTAATTATATCAATTGAACAGGGTCCGGCATTTTGCTCCGCCACTGTGCGCAAATCAATGAAGAGAGGAGGATTTTAGTGTGTGCTATTAGTAGTAAGCACCTTGCTGTTTTAGTTGCCATCATGAATTGGATTGGTGAGCATCATGCTTTTGTCATTGAAACATTAATCAAAGATTCTGCAATGCGGCACAAATAAACTTTCGTACTCACTTTGCACTTCCAAACCGTAAAACAATATTGTTGTGGGCTACAAACTTCAGAGCCACAGGTTCAGCCTTAAAAAGAAAACCGTCTGGTAGACCAAGAAGTGCCCGGATGCCAGAAAATATCCAAGCTGTAAGAGAATCAGTTTTAAGATCTCCCAGACGTTCTGCTGTTAAACATGCTTCTGCTTTGCATTTGTCAGGTCGGACTGCGAGAAGGATTTTAAAAGCAGACCTTAAATTTCACCTGTCCAAAATGATGGTCGTCCTGCAAGTTCCTGCAACTTGGTGAATGTGACTGGGAAAACTGCAGAGCTCGTTGTAACGATATCATTCGAAGCGTCCCACAAAATGCTATTTTGATAACAAGTGACGAAGCTCATTTCCATTTGTGTGGTACTGTTAACAAGCAGAAAATCCTCTACACTTCACAGCCCACATATTACTGTTTGGTGTATTGTTAGATCGTTTGGAGTTTGGGGCCCTTATTTTTTTTTTTGAGAAGAGAGGAGCAACTGTTACATCGACATGCTTCGCCACTTTCTGAAACCAAAACTTATAGAACTTTAAAATCCAGAAGTTTGGTTTCAACAAGATGGGGCTACGGCTCACAAGGTAAGAAGATCAATGGACATTTTAAGGGAAATGTTTCTAGGATACTTAATCTCATTGCACGGAGATGTTGGGAGGTCAGCATGTTCATCTGATCTAGCCCCATGCAACTTTTTTCTCTGGGGCTACCTAAAATCTCAAGGTCTACGAACACCGTCCACAAAACACTGACGAATTGAAAGTAGCAGTACGTCAAGAAATTGTAGCAATATCGCCCCAAATGATGGCTTGAGTAATGCAAGCCTTCAGGAATTAGCTACAAATGTGCATTGTAAAAACTGGTCGCCACTTGGAAAATTAACTGTTTTTCTCGATATGAGAAAGTTGTGTTTGATAAATACTGCATTGTCATATACGTATCCTTCTCTTATTTATGTAGAATATTACTCTGTCACATGATGTTGGACAAGGAAGGCTTTTAGATACACGTCGCAAATTTCTATATCTGCGAAATCGTGATCAATGTGTAAAACAAATACAAATGCATATTTTTGATGAATTGATACACCCACCAATTTAGATTAATGTTGACTATATTAGAAATTTTTACAAATCTATTGATTGTATTTTCAACAATTAAATAATTCTAAATTTTCTATTCATAAATATTATGGTGTATACAGTTTAAAACCAAAATGCTATAGAATGGCAGCAGGTTAAAACTTAAACTTATAATCATTGTTGCTTCTGTTTTAATAATCTATAAAAAGTATCAATTTACCTTGTAACTTGCACAGATATTTAAACCACGGAGTTAAACTTTCTTGAATGAATTTTGGACACACACAAGACAACACAGATAGAGGGATATACTATATAATAATACACAAAACAACTCGCCCCCGACTCACCCTTTTCCAAGACTAAAAAGGAATGACGTACTATCACGGCAAAAAAAACGGGGCACCACACAGTTTTAAAGTTACCCCTTGTAAATCTGTCTTTCAGTTTAAGTAAAACTATTATGTAAGTAAGTACCTTATCAATTGAACTGACAAATCTACCGTAAAGCCTGAAGAAAAAGAGAGAAATTTTGTTAGAACCGACGTATCATCAGACAAGTGTGCCCCGGTTTTTTTTTGCCGCGATAGTACATGTGTGATACTATTTTGTATTTTTCTAAAAATTTTGGTTGTTTCAAATGTTCAATTCATTTCTTTACTTTTAGGTACTTCAATTACTTTTTAAGTTATTCAATTACTTAAGTTACATTTATTATAAATTACTTTAGCATAAAAGTAATTTTTAAATTACTAAATACTTTTTACTCGTTAGAATTTAATTACAATTATGTACTTTTTGTGGAATAGTAATTTAATTTACAAAGTAATTAATTACTACCCAGCTCTTGCCTTTTTTTCCTTTGCTATTTTTACAAATTGTAACAGCATTACCACTCCTCATCATTTCAGGTTGCACACTGTCATCGTTGGTGCTAATTAGCTGCAGTTCACCTTCAAATTCTACATTTTGTCTGATCTCTCCTGTTTTGCCATTATTTTCAATGGTGGTCTTTTTTCTTTTTAAGATGGTTTTGTATTTATTTTCATATTCGATTGCACTTCGAATCAAAACAGTTGTCAACTCACTAGCTTACGCACTCCCACATACGTTTGTTATTTCTAAATTTTTGTAAAGGAAAGCAGCATATTTATCTAGAATAAACCAAGTATCTGTAATAGATAATAAAATAATAATAAATTTATAGCCGAAACCGTAAGGGGTTTACGAGAAAATCTTGTAGTCGGTATAGAAGTTATGAGAAATACTGATTATCCAGCAGCTGCAATTACATCTGGATGCGAACTATTTATGCGATTCATTACATTTGCTGAAATAGACACACCTGTAAGTTACGCCTGTAATAAACACTGCAATTAAGGATTATACTTATCTTTTTTCTTTTCATAGACATTTGCAGAATGTAAGCAAATAATGTTGGATCGTGGAAAATTATTTCTTGATAAATTAAATCAAGCGAGAGGAAGAATTGTAAAATTAGCTTCACAATTTATCATAGATGGAACGGTAATTATCAGATAAATAATGAAAATACTAAATAAGTACTAATTAAATATGCTTGTAGAGGGTATTAACACATTCAAGATCGCGTGTTGTTCTGCACGCTTTGGAAGCAGCAGCTAAACAAAATAAACATTTTGAAGTGTTTGTAACACAATCAGCACCTGATAATAGTGGGTAAGTTATGATAAACTTTCTGCATGTCATAGATGAAGCACAATCACAATTTGTTTCTAGGAAACAAATGTGTAAGGTGTTAGAAGCTCTTAATATTCCTTGTACTTTAATATTAGACTCAGCCGTAGGATATGTAATGGAAACAGTAGATTTTGTAATGGTTGGTGCAGAAGCTGTCGTTGAAAGTGGCGGGATTGTAAATAAGGTTTGTAGTTAAAGCATTCCAGCTACTATGGAATGATTAAGGTTTGTTGCATCTTAATTTATTAGATAAACGTCATATTATTTATTTACATAAGAGTAAAGATTTAAAAGAGTATTTCTGATACCACTGTTATCTGTTAGCTATATTGATGACAGCATCAGTCTTTTTTGCCATACTTAGTTGTGTGAATTAAACATCAAAACTCAATTACTTATTTAGAAACCGAATTTAATCTAATCAATTGACTTCAAAATAAATTTTGACATTTTTAATGGTTACTTAGTAGCAGGTACTATTAAGTTCATGTTTACATAGCTAATATCCATCATTAACTTTCAATTGCTTGATAGTAAATATCACAAGTTGAAGGTGTGGTACCTATACAAACTCAATTTTTAATTTAATATGAATGTGATTTTTATGTTCTCCATAAGACTGACATAGAACTTCTAATTTGATTATAATAAGAAATGAATTACGATCAACTTTCCCCGACTAAATAGATAATGTTACTGTTATTCATTCACTTAAGCTTAATAGTAAAATTTGAAAGCATAGTTGTGCTGATTGATTGAAATATGTTGATTTATGTATAAAAAGTCATTTGAGAATGATGTTAGTTTCTAAATTTCTAATATACTGCGTTTGGCAATTAGGGAGCAGAAAGAAATCAGATTTTAAATTATTCCATATATGAGCCAACGCTGTAGAAGAAAGCGCACAAAATTGTAAACTAAAAATAGTCACTAGGTTATGTCAATTATATGTATTTTGTGATTTCATGATGGAGCAGAAAAATGACATACCTATTACGAGTAATAATTTTTACAATTATCAGTATACTAAGGATAGCAAAAGAAATATTTCCTGATGAAAATGATGAAAAGGCAAGAGAAAAATATCTTTGAGAAAGATTAAGATTATTTTGAAAAACAGTACCAAATCAAAAATAAATTTAACTGTTAACCTTATTATCCTTAAAAATACATCTCTTAACCTCACTTATGTAAGTGTAAAAATCTAAAAACTTCTCAGTATGCATGCTTCAGAGCATTTTCTTCAAAAATATTAAATGAATGCAGAGTGGACTAAACAAATGTATAGCATGTTTGGAAAAAAAGCCTCAAGTACGCCATGATTTGTTTTTGAAGTGCTAAGTCACTTCTAATTCTTAAACCACACATCACCAAATGTCAGATTCTTGGTTTTAATTGTCAGTGTTAATGTCATTTGGTTTTCTGAGAACATCCAAATTGTTAATAAATCTAAATAA
>VTPC01007985.1:37733-49380 GCA_011009095.1 Ignelater luminosus
CCTCTGTTGCTTCCAGCTTAATTGTTTCCAAAATAAGTATATTTCTAGACTATAGATTGCTTTTGACATCCACCTTGCATGATGAAAAGCACCTGGATACCTAAAATAAATACCCCACGCTGGAGTTTCTCCTAAAAATATAATTATTAGCTCTAAAAATTCTTTGCAATGTTGCTGCTTAAGTAAATTTAAGCAAAATTCCACAATATCTACCTTAACACTTTCTACTACAGAATTTATGAACATATCTACTATACCAAATTCATATTTAGTAGAATTGATCTTAGGCCACTTCTCTTGAAATCTGTGTCTGGATCAGATGTTGGCGATCTTAATCTTACAGTAAACACAGTCTTCATTATTAATTAAAAAAAATATGGTGTTGACAGGGTAGACAGAGAAGGTCTTGTTTCATATGTTGTTCTAGTAAGATGCAAGCTCTGTTTAAGTGACCAGTATTATAGAAGCTGTGACGTTGCAACATAATGCTTGCACTTTTCCTGAAATCATTAAATACTTCAAAGATGCTTTCGTTTGGTTTCTTCCAGTCCCATACTCTAATTTAGTAACTGTGTGCCATCCTCATTGATACAATTACAGGTAAGCAATTGAAAGTTAGAAAGTAGTTTACATCCCAGTGTACTACAAGACAATTCATTTCCTGAAATTTAAAATGCTGCTGGACTTCTTTAGCTTTCGCTTTATGAAACCATTTTCTAGCACTTTGGAGGGAAGATCTATTTACTTACTAACTTTGTAGCATTGGTGCCCATAATATACAGCGCGACCAACCTCAGAAAAGCCCCGAAAGTATGCGAACTAATTTCAATAACAAACAGCGTCGACCAATCAGGAACGTAATTTTACTTGAGTACATTAATTGACAAAAAGTTGTCTTAAATGCATTACATGTTATTGGTGGTGGTTAGTTTTAAATTTCCCGCCGAAAGATTTTTGGATGCGAGTGTACTTGGTCAACATGTAGCTTCCCCGTACATGCCCACTCAGGGCTTTTCTGAGGTTGGTCGAGCTGTAATGTGGATTGCATCATGATCGGTGATTTTGAATCTGTCTAATGCAGCAAGCATTTTTAGAGTGAAGCCTCTTTTTTTAGTATTTGATATGTCAGAGCAAGGTAAATGAACATTTTGTTCAGCAATTTCAAATGTGTCATCTTCACTTGAACTAGTTGAAGCCAACTGTTCTGTTGCGGCTGAAAGTAATGAATTAATGATTCTTATTTATGAGATCATAGAAGATCCCACATGAACAACTTACCTAATTGTTCCATTTCTTCAAAAGTTCTCTTTTTCCATTGCTCAAAGCACCTTAAAATTTTTTTTTCAGCTTTGCCTCTTTGATTAGCTGGTTTGTAGTTAACTCCAAACATACATCCTGGTTTCCCTCCCTTTCTGTCTTTGTGATAGCAAGAATTGTTAGTTTTCTTCAATGGAAATTATGTTTGAATTATATTTTTCTTTTGAGTTATTGTAGTTCTTTTTGATAGTTTCTGTCTCTCCATTTGTGATACACATTTTCTGATTTTGAAATGCAATGCTGTTCTTCTCAGATTGATATTCATGCTTTTGCCAAAAACCAATTGTTTCTTTAACTACCGAACATGTACTTTCACATAAATCCATTTTCACTCTTCGCAAATTACAGTGGAACCTCCATAACTCGAAATCCAAGGGGCGCGATTATTAGTTTGAGTGATAGAAAATATATGAATAAACTTGTTTGTTACAAGGTAGCTTACTACTGATAATTTGGTTTGAAATATTTCCTATTAAGTGTAACAGTTATTCAACAAGATGCCACTGCCGCCGTTATAAAGTAAATGCACCAACACTTTCTTTTACTACTTGTTGCTTACTGACTAGACTATGCTTCTGTGCAACTGTACGTATGTACCATGATGCAGACAATGTAGACATGTGCCTTGGTCATCATTCTTTGATTACGGAAAACAAGTCAAAACAAGTGTTTCACATTTAATAGTAATTCATTAAATGTTAAAATTTAATGTTTGGAAATAACGGCACATTTACTTCTAAGATTTTTAATGAAAAGTCTTAGTACATCTAAAGTTAGGTACTTGAAGCATGTTGTTACGAGTTTTCTTCGCACTACATTTCTTATCCATCAATTATGTAATATACTTGAGATTTCATGAAATATTTATTTTTGTCAAATTTCAATCCTCTTGTGGCACAGGAAGGGATTTAGCAATTGGGCTCAAATTTCGCAGGAAATATTTATTCATATAACAGGGTGAGACTTAAAATTTGCAAAAAAATTTATATATAAATAAGGCTAACATTTTTGATTTCGTTTTTTTATTTATTGGTCAACAATCATTCATTTACTAGATTTTAATGTTCATTTACATCTAACATATCTAAAAAAAACTAACATTCTAAAATAAAAAATAAACCCTTCAAAGAATATTTGCATATCCAACTTCCTTAAATGTTCATTCATTGGTGCATTCACCCTACCATCATGATTCTTTACCTTGGTATATGATTAAATTCATTAAAACTAATAAATAATATTTACTTTTCAGATTGGTAGTTACACAATGGCACTTTGTGCCAAAGCAATGAATAAACCTTTCTATGTACTAACAGAAAGTTTTAAATTTTCTCGTCTCTTCCCACTAAATCAAAGCGATTTACCAGATGAATACAAGGTAAATTTGTAGTATCTTATCAAGTTTTATTTCTAAACCATCAATGGAACATTTTTTAGTACACACGCAATATGAGACATGGAAATCTTCGTAAAGAACATCCTCTAGTTGACTATACACCACCAGCATATATTACCCTTCTTTTTACTGATCTTGGGATTCTTACACCATCGGCTGTGAGTGATGAACTTATTAAGTTGTATCTATAATTTATTATTGTTGTAACAGTCAAGGTATATTTCTGTTAATTTAATGTATTTTAATTATTGGCTTAATAAAAATTTTATAAAACATTTATTTAACTTCAGTCACACATGCAAAAGTGCACATACATGAATCTGGATACACAAAAATACATTATACATCAAAATTATAAATTGTTTGTTTATTATCCTCATGAATGTTTATCATTTAAATGTCTAGAAGAATCATGCAATTTCATACTTGTAGGTTAAAAAATACATTCTGTTCTTTTTAAATAATAAAGAAGTATCGCTACAAAAAAATAACAAAAGATAGTATTAAAAAAAGGATTCAAAACTACTATTGTACTTAATTACTACTGTTTTTGTATTGTTTGCATAAATAGTGCATAATAAAATAATACAGAAAATATAAAAAAATCCATGAGATTGAAAAATAAATCATATTTGTTAAGTATAAGAAATATGGCGCTGTTCTATAAGCCATAAGAGTTACTTCTGAACGTTAATCTTATTAAAATCTCTAATTACATCACAGTATATTAATCCATCTCTTAACTCAAAAATATAAAATCTTACAAACACATGGTTATACAGCGAAGCTTCTCTAGAATTGACATCATCTGTAAGCAGCAGAAGATATGTTCATTTTGAAGACTAAAGATTATTCAAATTCATTTTATAATGTCCACTTTAAAGAGGTTCCACTGTATATTTTCTTTACAATGTAAAATACTTTTAAAGAAATGATACTCTATATGCTTGACATAAAGTATCTACTACTGTATAAATTTGTTCGAAATTCGGTCGATTCTCTGGTTGATATTCCCAACATCGCAGCATAAGTCTGTACATTTCATCAGGAGTATTTTCTGGTGCAGGCATTCGATAACCTGTGGCCCAAATAAAACAAATACAGCTTTTATAAACAAGTCTAGAAATAAATTAAATTTACCTGTGTCTATTTTTTCTCTAGCTTTGGAATTACTCATACCACTATATGGAGTACCACCACGTGAAAATATTTCCCAGCAAAGTATACCGTAACTCCACACATCACATAAAGAGGTGTATTTGCCTAAAATGAAGCAGTTGGATTTCAGAAACTGTTTGAAATTCAACACAACATGCTAAACTTACCAAAGTTTAATGCTTCTGGTGCTGTCCATTTAATAGGAATTTGCTTCATCCCGTCCGATACGATATACTCTTCTTCTTCTCGTGACATTCCAAAATCAGAGATTTTTACAGTATTTGCATAACCTTGAAGTACATTTTTATCATTAGACTTAAGGAAGTTCTACTGCTGCATACTAATCAAATAAGAGTTGATTTTATTATCATGTTATTTGTAACATATAAGAATAATCTAATTAGGAATAAAAAAAAAACAAAGAATATGATAGATACAAAATGGAGATTGCTCTTTTTGACAAATTTCTATTTTATTAGAAATAATTCAATAAACACAGCAAATATTATGCGGTCACAGTCTTTTGCATGAAGGTTGGCCATGAAGAGTCACCCAAAAACTAGTTTCTCAATTTAAACAGCATTTAGACTGGTCTTACATGTATGGTTAGGCTTTTTATTCTAAACGATTTTAGGTTAGATTGCATGACAGAACTCCTACAAACGCAATATTGTCAGTTTTATGTTAAATTGAATTAATATCTTTAGTAGTTGTTATGTCTTCAGTTTAGTAAGTTGTAGGCCTGGTCTTTTCACAGTTAGTTAACAATATCATATTGTTATGGGAATAATCTATTTGCAAAAAGACATCTTAACTATTTAAATATTCTTATTTCAAATAGGCAATAGATTTGACAACGAGGCTCTGTTCTGTGCAGTGACAGTCATTAGTTTTGAGGTTATCCAAGATGTACAACGAAACAACAATTAAAATACCTATTATGTACAATTTAACAAAAAAAAATGTATGGCCAACCTTCATGCAGAAAAACTACGAACGCATAATGCATGCAAGATTTCATCAAGTGAAAAACTTGCGGTTTTCATCTTTAAGATTCTTCTTCATCAAATAAGTTATCTTCATTAACATTATTTGTACG
Organism: Ignelater luminosus; assembly: GCA_011009095.1. Lineage (NCBI taxonomy): Eukaryota > Metazoa > Arthropoda > Insecta > Coleoptera > Elateridae > Ignelater > Ignelater luminosus. The sequence goes on from VTPC01007985.1 coordinate 42,704, forward strand.
ACACGCATTTCTAGCTGCTGGGTAGACAAGACAAGGATGCCGGCAGTGACTGCATCGAACGCAGCGACCGTGTTTATTCTAATAAATTATTATCCGTGGACAATGGGCTCTAATAGGAAATAAAACCAGGTGAAGGGATAAAATACAGAAAGACATACCTGCAAAAATGGAGAAATTAGCATTATTTCTGAAACCGGAGAGGTTGGCACTCATTGTATTTCCTGCAACGATTTGGCAAAGCTGCGTGTAATTTCCCGCTTTTGCGTTCAGTTTCTCAAAATGAACATTTACAATGTCTGAAGTGATCACGGAGTCACAAAAGGGCAATTAATTTTGCAAAAACGAAAATTATAGCAGAGCAATCAGCAAAATAGTGTTAAAAGGGAGAAAGTTGATTCTCTAGTGTATCCATTCTCGGGTTAAGCTAAAACATCTTGCTGAGGAACTATGGTGTAAAAAGCACAATATTAAAAGTGCGAGACAATATGGTTTAGCTAGTGTTCTTATCGTTTTGTGCTATACCATATATGTGCAAGTATCACAGGATGTATCGCATAATTAATTCTATTTATCACTCCCAAACAAAATGATTTTCAAGGAAAAATTAACCATTTAAAGCAATGATTGATGCAGGAATAGGCAAGATACATCTCAACAGCATGTTATAAACATCCCTTCTTTAACACCCATACTATTAAAGCACCAAGAATGCAAAATTGGGCCTGCTATTGAAAGGGTTGCTAAATAAAGCTACTAGGATGCCATTTGAATGGAAAGAATTAACCTTAGCGTTGCAATTTAGGTAGACTAAACTGTATTAAATAATTTTCAATGTTCTAGTTAATCATAGCAAAGAACTTTTGATTCCCAATGTAACAACATCTTACTTTTAATCAACTGAACGGGAATTCCAAAGAAAGTACCAAAATCCTAAATAATTTAATTTAAAAAAAAAAACCTATCTGGATCAATTGATACTGGATGGCAGACAAAAGGTTCTGGTCATGCGTACAATAATCAAACTGCAGGTAACTATGAAATATCTTTTCCAGCAGATACTCTTATTGATCGTATTTTGATTGTACATTTCTATAATTTTATCTTCAACAGGACATAGTTGATTAATTGGTGCATGTTTCGGAAAGGTAATATCCTATGTAACAACGAGCAAAGTGCCGTGAAGGTCACCAAAAATCTGATCATGACTGTTGTAAAAATCTTGATGATGAAATCAAAATAGGCTATCATAGTTGAATTCAAAGAACAGAGATTATCTTTGAACAACCAAGTCATCAAAATCTATAGCTGCACAAAAAAAAAGAAGGAATAACATATGAGAATTTCTGTGGGCCAGCTGTTAGCAAATACTGGTATGACTTGATATATTTAATTCACTGTATACTATTGTAACATACAAAGTGTTTATAAATGTTTCTGGGTCCAGTGGACTGTGAAATTACGCTTGCGGCTGCATTTGCCGTCTTTTGAGAAACAGGATATGTATTAGAATGTTTGTCACGTTACACGCATTGCATCGTTGTTATGATGGTTGTCTAATCTTATGCTTTTTGAGAATTAACAAGTTAAAATTAGTTGTTAATAAACCTACAACTTTAGTTCTCAAAAAGACTTTTTCGTACAATAAGTGTAATTAGAGAGAAAAAATGTGGAACAATACAACAAATGCAAATGCAGGATAATGACATTTGCAATTGACAAATGGCAGAAAACAAATATGCATTAGTTGTTGAGATAAATCAACAAGGCGGCACATCAAAATTAGATTCCATAGCCAACTAGACCCAGAAACATTTATGAACACTTTGTAGTATTAATTGTACAACTCTATTAAAATCCCATGTTTATGTGGAAAATATGATGAACTATTGAGATGCCAAAGTAGTAGTTTTCGATGTGGAAACCAGTGAATTTAGTAATTCAGTAGAAATTTATCGGGTTAGCCATTCTGCACCTACTTTATATTTTTCAAATCAAAAATTAATTTTCTACCCACTTTTAGATTGCTGCCTCTCACAATGGTAACATTATGTACTTCACTACAACATTTAAAGAATATCGTCTTTTTTTTTAATCAAGTTAAAACCATGTAACAATAGAACCTCCTTAAATAAAACAACAATCTGGAAAAAATCTGTGCTGTCTTATAATGTCTTTTTAGTAATCAGTATAGTGTTAAACTTGAACTGGAATTGCAGATGTCAAAGTTGCAGGGGTGTAGAACACATAGGTAGAATAATATTAGACATTATCAATGACCTTTCAATAATAAAGAATGGTTAAATAGATATAAAGAAACAAGCACTGATAAGTGGCACTTCCGTTTTATATAAATAAAGGGAAACACATTTCACTGATATCTTTACATGCATAATGTGTATTTATGTTTGATCTCCTGACTTATGATTGTATGGCCATGAATTGGAATCAATTAATTATAAATTACTTTACTCAGTTTAGCAATTCAGGTTTATTAAGCGGGATTTGTAATCAAAAAGGTAGGTTTACATTTATTGTTCTGTGAACAGTGGGTGATTTACTAATGCAGCCCAGAATTTTTAATTATTATTACTCCAGACTCCAAAAACATGATATTGCAACTTACCTACAAGGCAGTTACGGGCTGCCAGATCTCTGTGAATGCAATTCTTCGATTCTAAATACCTCATTCCAGCAGCCGCATCTAAGCACATGTTCATTAACTGTCCTTCTGTTAGGATGGATGCATTTTTACGTAAAAATGTTAAAAGAGATCCTCCTGAAAGGCAAATTAGCATTGATAGATAATTCTTTCAAGTTGACTATAAAACCTTTATACCTGGTACAAGTTCCATAACAATCATAATTGGTTGTTTTTGAACACAAATACCTATGAGTTTTACAATATTGGGATGATCGTATTGTTTTAAAATACGCCCTTCTTGTAAAAATTTCTTTTTGTGTTCTTCAGGCAAAGTCACTCGACATGTTTTTACAGCTACTTCTTGACTGGTACTCTTCAACTGTGCTTTATATACATCGCCAAAATTGCCCTATAACAAATTATAAACGTAAAACAAAAAGATTTCAATTGAGTGTTGAAACCATACTCGTCCGATTTTATCTAATAGTATGACGTCATCGTTGTTTAACTCCCATCGTTCTCTAGGGATAGGTTTGTACAAAATAGCACCAGATCTACCAGTTACCGGTAAACCGCTATTAAACTGATATAAAATTAATTCACGTATACTAGGAAATGCTGGTCCTTCAAAACGGTAATGACCCTAAAAACATCAGATCGCGTTCAATAAATTGTAGAATGTACAGGCTTAAGACTTTTACCTCTGCAGTTGTTTGAACAATAAAATGCTTATGTCCACCCCAACATACAGATAAAACAGTTTGGCATTCATCGTTTCTTGTCGTTTCTCTAACTAAAAAGTCTCCATCTTGTGTTAGTAGTCTCACCACTTCTTCTCTTGGTAATACTCCATGAAACCATTCTTCATCCATTAGGGTTTTGTTCGTACTTAATGCAACCTAAGAAGATTTTAAGTGACTTTTTCTACATAAGATTTAAAGAATCTTGTAATAAGAATAAGATTACGTGCAAGCGACCATGCCTTTTCAGGTCCTGAAGTGTTTCATTTTCTTGTTATTCTAATTTAGAAATAACAAAGATTTTCTAAACATCTCTGAGGATCTCATATATGAAAGGACAATTAGCAATCGGAACGGAAAACCCAAAGTGTTTCATTCTTTCTTTGGGAATGGTCTACTTTAGGAGCTTGGAGACTCTTCTTCAGCCAAGGTAAGAGATAATTAAATCTGTGTAAATTACTGTAATTATAGAAAAAGCGTTTGATAAAGCTATACTGTGTTCTAACAGTTCTCTAAAAATTTGTTTAATTTCTGCATACAGTAAATGACGTATCTGGAATCTTTAATGTAAACGATGTAAACTCCTGCTACAGGACTGAAGACGTGATTAGTGATTGAGTCAAGTACAAGTAAACCAGTGAGAATTGGTTGCCCACTGGCATAACAGCGATTTGTGGCGGGGACCGCACTTGCAGCTCTGCTTCAGTAGTGTTCCCTCTTTTTCTAAAACGTGCAGCTGACCGACCAACTTTATCTGGTTTACTTGTAGGTGTATATGTCTCTGATGTTGAATCCCAGTTTAGATATCACATTTTTAAGTAAAACAACTTCTTTCATTAATGCAATAAAAAGAAAGATATTTAGGTCATTGACTGGTTGATTTTAGAATTAGCTCTAGAGGTGGATTTTAGTGTTAAATCGTTAAATGTAACACGGGCGATTTCGCCTAAATGTAGGCAACCCTGCAACCTATCAAAATGCAGGTTTGCCTGTATTTAGGCGGAATCTCTTATGATTTTTCACTGTGACTGTAAATCTCCTTATTAGCTTGCTCTGATGACAGCATAATAGATGAGCTGATGTACATACATTATAAGGGTGGAACAAGCAAATCTACTAAGTTTTACTTCAAGACTGATGATTAACAATTAAAGAAACACCAGCTTTGCTTAGTTCATTTTAAATTAATGAAAGATAGGTAGCATACAGTTAGTGTTTATGTTCAGGAACAGTAATCAGAAAGAAAGTGCTTTTAAAAGTGTGCCACTGCCTTTACGGAAATTGACGTTCCCTGCCGATCGTCCAGCAACCCTTTACCGACAGCGTTGCTAGTTGCTGCTTGCTCCTGAACAGGAGTGTGTCCTGTGTCACGCCCACGGTTTTGTAGGAAATTCAAATTTGAAATAGCTCTGAAAGGAATCTATTAATCCTGTTAGTTATAGTACATTAGTCGAAAATAATCTCGAGGTTTTCAGTAAAGCCACGTATAGAGCCCAGGTAAATTGCTACTTTTCTGTTGTGCTGAAACATCACTGGCGCTTTCGCCTAAATGTAAACAAACCTGCATTTTAATGGATTGCAGCCTTGCAGGCATTGCCGTACAATTTAAAAGAATCAATCTTAAAGAGTTTGATGCAGTGTTTGCTAGATTTTTGTGACAAACCTCGCACAAAGCAGCATATTTTTGCTATTTATTTTAACTAAAAAAACCTAACTGTAATAAACTTTGGTATTCTGCTTTCTTCCGGTCATTATTACAAAAATGCATGATGGATCTATTATTTAGCAACAAAACACAAAAGCAGAGTCAGTGCTTACTTGCACTTTCTCGAAATTCCGAGTGGAGCATGTGAACTATCCATCAAGTCTATCGTAGTAATTTACTAGACAAGTCAAGTCAAATCAAACCATAATTGTTCCTGCTGGCGTATACCTTCTTGGCCTGAATGGTAATTGGTAATTTGGAAAAGTGAACGCTGCACGCGGTCAAGGGATGGGATAGGATGGGTTTGAAAGCCAACTCGCTTCTAGACTTCCTACTATATGTCGAGCCTGGTCAGTTCGGAGAGAATTGTAGAGGGATCTGCGGTTCAACTCCGCCGTGGATCCGGTCGCCAGTTCTCCGTCAGCTTCACCGTCGCCGCTGGTGCAAAGGCAATCCTGACAAGCGCCCCCACTCATACTATGAGTGCTATGAGTATACCGCGGCTAATTTACTAGCATCTGGGGGCGCGACATATATTGTAAAAAAGTTTATGTAGACATGTATCCAGAAGTGCACCATTCCCGAGATACGGGGTGTCAAACTTCCATTTGGAAATTCTTGTTTGTTTCAATATTTCAAGAACAAGATATATGGGGCAAAATTTTCTACATGTTTGTTACTCTTAGGTGTCTACTATTTTACATTGTTTTGTGTTATGATATCTCCATCATAGGCGGGGAACTGCAGAAGGGTTAACCCCATACTTTAAAGAAAATTGTTACACCACTGAAAAATTAAGATTTATCTATTTTCAGAATTAACAATCGATTTGACAAAAAAAAGTTACTTTTGCATTTTTCCCATAGAATGTGTCATTTTCTAGTAAAATTGGATTCTTCAAAAAAAATCAAATTCAACGGCTTGTAGTAAGATCAAGTGTTCCAAAAACAAAATTATATTAACTATTTGCATCACACTCCTCGATAGTAATTAAGCCTACTTTGCCCTATAGCTTCTTTCCCTAAAGTGCATCGTTTTCAAGATTCAGGGTATTTAAATTTCTTGTTTCTAAGTAAACTGTGACATCCTAAATTTCGAAATCGATATAGTTTAGGAAAAAAAGCTTTATATGAACTTTCTTTCTTATTTTAATGAACGCCCTTGAAGTTTTCGACAGATCTTTTTAACACCCCGTATAAGGAGAGCGCAGTTCTTATGTTCTAAAACAAGCAGCAATTACGAGTGCTGTCGATGAAAGGCTGTTGGACAATCGACAGCAAAGGTCAATTTCCATAAATGCAAAGTCATCAGTTTTAAAAGCGCTTTCCTTGCTGACGGCAGCGTGTAAGCCTGATTACTGTTCCTGAACTCAAGCAATCTTCGAATAGTCGTGTGCGTCGAATTCAGTGATATATAGAAAAAGAAATACCCCTCTACCAATAAGCTTCTCCCTCCCGAATATTTTCTTTGCTACGAGCCTGAGCAGAACTTACACAAAACAGCCACTAAGCTCTGTTAAGACTAAATTTAATGACATAAATCCACTTTTTAAATTCTTTACATTGTTTATGCCAAACGTAAACAGTTTTTT
>VTPC01007986.1:0-49789 GCA_011009095.1 Ignelater luminosus
AAATATTTTGGCAGTCTTTAACTGATTGGGATGCATCTTCCGAAAATTCTAACAAAATTTCTTTGAAGCTGGTGAAGTTAACTGCGTAATACACAGCCGCATCCAACCATGTTCCCCATCTAGTAATGACTGGTTGTGGTGGAAGCGGAATATCAGGCAGTTTTTCTTTAAATCGTTGTACCCTCAATGGCGCTTTTAAAACACACTTTTTGCCATTTTTAATTAACTCGTTAACTAGAGGAAATTCAGACCTCACGGTTTCTGCTACTCAGTTTAATCCGTGAGCTACACAAGTAGAGGGTGTGAGATTACTATACAAAACTTTTAAATTAATACCTGCTTTTAGCATATATGCAGCCGCATCCGTAACCATTAACAGAATTTTTTCAGTTGGGACTGCATTAGGAAGAAAGAAGTTTGCGAGTCCCTCGTTAATAAATCTTGTTATGGTGCTGCTGTTGGTTTTATCTAGTTCTTTCAAATATATCTAAAATGGCCTGGTTGGAGTAGCTTCATGTAATATACCGATAATGAGACCAGCCACATACCTACCGCACTCATCGGTGGTTTCATCGACAGAAAACCAGATATAATGGTCTGCAATTATATTTTTAATTTCATGGAGGACTGTTTTATAAACTGTATCTAAATAGTTTTTTTTTGTAGAGTGCTTTCGGACGGTATCGATCTCTTACAATATGTTTCTAAGAATTTTCGAAATGTAGAATTGTCTAATTTTCTGAAAGGAATATTTGCCGATATCAGAGTATTGCATAAATCAAAATAAAAAGTTCTTTCTTCAGATCGAGTAGAAGATCCAGAGGCAACTACTTCTGAAATAGTTTGTTGTTTCAGCTTATTTTCATTTTCCGCTCTTCGTACATTTTCCTTGTGAATAGCGGTCTTCGTATGTTGTAATTCATTATACTTTTTGTCGCACTGGATCTATTAAAACAAGCATTAAAGAATATTATATTTAAAATCTAATCTACTCCTTACCGTTTTAACACATACTCTGCAAAATAGTCTACTACCGTCCAGCCTTATTTCTGGTATATTTTTAATCCACTCTTCTACACTCGTTTTAACTTTTGGAATTGTAACACAGTCTTATTTTATTAAAAACAGAAGACAACACAAAAGATTAAGTTATAATAAAATGAAACGAAACTTTTTCAATCTACCAGCAACATTACATACACGCACGATACCAACACTTTAAGTAACCCAGTAAAACTGAAGCATTTGTCAAATAAATCTTAAAACCTATAAGAACTAACTGTTTTCACAGCTTATCCTAGGGACAAAGAACTGCCGGAACAATGTGTAACGGCCCCTACAGGCTCCGGAACGGTGAGCGTTCAGATGGTATTCAATACATAACGGTAAATAATGATATTTTAAGAAATATTGTCACGAAATTTACCGTAAAAACAAAATGTTTAAAAAAATAATGTAGACAATTGCTGCTAGAGAAAGAATTTATAGAAAGTATTTTGAAGAAACAGAAAATAAATATACTGTAGACAAGAAAAGTATAAGGATGTTATGATTTTTTTCTTGAGGCTGAAAAAAAATGTACAAAAAAGCATTATTCTAAAAAATACCAAAAAGTTCCAGAAAAGAGCAAAAAAAAGCATTATGAAAATTAGTTAAATGATTCCTTTAATTGCGATTCGCACTTATTTCAATGTCTTTTTGTACTGCTATTAATATCTAAGAAAAGCATTATTCCTATAAATCCGCACTCTAGTAATAACACTAAGTATTTCACTTGGGATATTATCAATGTATTTTTTTAAGTTACCAGTCTTGCATGAAATTCTTAACGGTTGGTGCATCCAGCTTTCCGTGTTTAGTGATTCCAATAGTTTGGTTCTGTTCATTTCAATTCGGATCGTTGTATTCCTACGGTTTCTCGAGTTTCATCTTCGCTTGTCAAATCTTCTAGAACCGCTTGCAACCAATTTTTGGATTTTATTTAAAAACACTCAGTCAGTTTTTCCCATTCACAGTTTTGAGCAGAGTATATTTGTGCTTGATTTTCTGACAGTCTCCTCTAGGAATTTTTAACCAGGGAACCATGTAAACACATATATGTAGATACTTTGAGAGGCAAGATATAGAAGAATATTGTGTGGTACGTAACATTGTAACCCTACAATTATGTTAGGTATTTACAGAATGTAAGCATGACGTAGATTTAGAAAAGCTTCTACTATTAAATTAAATTTAAATATTTAAATATTAAATAGGTAAGTAAATATCCCATACCTCAGTTTCTTTATGTTTCCTAAACACTTGTAGGTATCACATTTGCCTTTTCCAACATGAACTTTGCTCTGTGTACCAAAAACAGGTTGATTAATACAAATGGAGGATCAAAGCGCAAACTTCGAAACAAATTAAACTACTATACGATATATCGAAATATTGAGCTTATTGAAGTTAATAACCTTTTAGCAGCATACCTAAAAGATACTGAAAGAGTATAGCAGGAAGTTTAACAACAAAAATATTCTCAATCTCAAATATAATTCTTTTCTTACTCCTATTTTTAAATTCAACCCCATTAACTATTAAGGTATTCCATCTATTGTTTCTCATTGCGATGGCATCACCCTTTCTATGGCCTTTCTAGCATCTGTCTTTTCTACAAGTTTTCTCACGACTCTAATTCATATTTATGAAATTTGCAATTTCATCAAGGAAGCAAATTTTGCTCCGGCTTGTTTTCTGGTATTATACGTACTACCTCTACTAGTTTGCAATTTAAACTAAAGTTGGTCTCTGTAAACAACTTCGCATTGTACACTAATAACGCGCTTCTTCTCGTTGAATACTCCCATTCCCAGACAAACCAGAAATATTCTCGTCATAAATGCACTACTATTCCCTAATAACGTGCATTTCGAATAATAGTATTCAGTGATGGTAATTAACGAGGATTAGAGGAGTTTAACGAACAGACCAGAATTAATTCACAAATTCGAGCGCTCCTACAAACGAGTGCATAGAAAATAATAAAGTCTTTTGCAATTCGTAGAATTTTAATTACAATTTGTTACGTTATGTAATAATAGGAAAATGCTAATTGAGGCGTTAAACTAAAATATTTATGAGCAATATGGAAAATTGATGAACATCTGCAAATGCGTATCGTAAATAAACATTTGCAATAAAACATAAAACAGTGCATTACACACAGTGCACAAATACAAAATCAGCGTTAACAATGAAATATAGCTAATAACTTAAAATTAATTGCGTTCTCGATTATGATTTAATAATGGAATTTCCCCAATTACTTTTATTTATAGAACGTTCATATTTCATTTTAAATTAATACCATGCCAGTTCACAAATTTCAAATCGCGATTTTCCCTTTTTTCTGATTTTCAATACAGTTTTTCAATTTAGCTATTTGCAATCGAGTAAAATGTGCAATATTGTAAAGGAAGTTTTCAGATTTTGTTAACTGAATTTCTGATTGACAGAGCTGTTAAGTGCTTAGTTTAGAAGCGGCGATGCTCTCGTTTTAACAACGACACCCTAACAGCATCACACATTATCTGCCTGTCAGAAATATCAGCTGTCAAGTGTTACAACTCGAGAGAATACCTAAACTTAATTTGTTTGTGTTTACTGGAAGTTTTGATACGTTTTTTTTCAATTTTTGTGTTAGGGCGCTGGAGAATCGCATCAAACAAAAGAAGTACAAAAAGCGATAAAAAAGTTTCGGGTCGTTATTATTTTTAAAACGCATTAAGGATTCTGGTTGGATAATCATAGAGCGAGGATGCGAGAAGATTAGAATATCGACACGAAATCGTGCCTCGCTTCGTGTTTAGTGTTTTAAAACGAAGATTGGTAATTCAATAAAGAACAAAGGTTAAAAATGCAAATTGGCGGAATAGCTCTCGGAATGGAATCCGAAAATCTCATTTCAGAAACAAAGAACAGAGACGCTCATTTTATATCCCCGAGGAAAATATTAAATTAATCCAACATGGGAAGACAAATCGGCAAAAACTCAATAACCAGAAATCGCCATGCGGAAAACAAACGGCGGGCGGTATATTACCGTCGCACCCCATCAATATCTTATATTAAAGCCTTGGTGGTTGCTGCCGAATTTACGGAGCCCGAATTTTACATTTTATGGCTCTGTGGCTTTATCAGGCTACAGCATATTGTTGTAATGTGACGTACGGCCCTATGCATCCCGTTTACGCAGCACCTACTTTACGAGGGCACAATCCGCAGATGTCGCGGCGCGTATATCGTTACTACCCCTATATACTTCACGAATGCGGGTAACTATATTGAGATTCTCAAAAGATATAAACTATACTCATATTACTCACACATCGTATAATACGATATTAACGCACAAGCACAACCATGCAGGGGTTCCAAATTAACCTAATCTTCAACTTTATGGTATATTCACTCGTAACACGGTGATTTCTTTTTTTTTTCAGTTTCCCTTTTTTATGATTTACCATCACAAGAGATGTATATACATTTTTTAGTGACAGTTTCGTGGCGTGTGTTAAAAAATATTGTCGCTTTACACAAAGTTTGGCTTTAACAACAATTTGTCATCTGTTTTTAGGTATTAAAATGAACTGAAAGTTTGAAAAATCATTCAGATAAATCGTTATAATTAGTTTTGTTCGTGACAACTTTAACTTATTATATTTGAAGAGTAAGTCACAGTAAGATAAAAGATGAAAATGGTAAAACTCGACTAATAATGTAATTAATGTAAAGCCCAGTAAAGCTCTTGTGTATGTCTTGAAGTTAAAAGCATTTTGAGGTGGATTTAGACAAACTCAAAACTTTGCTCAAATAGAAACCAAATGTAAGGTTGATAAATAGATTAAAATGATTTTATTTCATTACCCCGTGTCCTTTGTACAAATTTATAATTTTCATCTTTCTAGAAATCTAAGATTGTTTTTTGATAGCTTGTAAACTTTCTCTTCACGCCAAAGCTTTATTTAAAAGAAACAACTAAAGCTTTGGATAACTTTTACTTAAAGTGTCTAGGTAAAAGAAATATAAACTGACAGTATGGTAAAGGTCAACAGGCTTTTATTATTAAACGAACCTTTTAGAAAAATTCGGAGCTTTCCCTTAAAAATTACGGTAGACTAATCAAAGTAAATAACTTACTGTCTTGACACATGAAATATTAAAATATTTCGAAAATGTTCTTGCAAGAAATTACAGAATGCGAAGGTAAGAACAAATTATTAAACGAAGAAGGCAAAAACTAATAAGTTATCAGCTCGGCCTTTTCTTAAGTACGATGACTTGAGATGAAGGAGTAGTAATTTGAATTTAATTTGAACAGTAGGAGTATCAAAGGTATCCAAGACCTAAGTCTGTCATAAAAAATAATTCATGCGTTGTTAAGTATTTTAATAACTGCAGAAAAAGAGATCTTGGAGTTATAAGGTTTCTCCCATGTAGCATTGATAATCTTGTAACAAATAAGTTGACAGCTTTCTGACTCTTTCAATTCGGCTAGACTTCGAAGCTATAGATGGGGTTATACCATCGTCTTTAGATAGCGGAATATCAGTAAAATTGGAACATTTAGTGTCGTCTCTTTTAAATTCTGGTTCCATATACCTGCGCTGTGCTCAACAGCAGATAATGAAGTTTCGAGACAGTTAATTTTGTTCCATTAACCGTTCGAATATAGCTGGATTCCGGATTAGGTTTTATTAGGTCAACTTCTTTAACCAATGGATTTTGGACTTACTTGTACGATTAAAATTTCTTAAAAGTTGTAACCAGAGCGGTATACATTGGCCCCAAAACGATTGCTGTGGATTAATAAACACACGCTCATGTGGCGTTACTTTAGTCGCCGTTCATAACAAGAATAATAATAATATAATAAAGAATAATAATTCTTGATCTTGAGTGCAAGTCGAATAGTCCGTCAAAAAGTATCTTTTAACCATTCAACTTACCTGTTGCACTGAGGATTATAAGGAGATGAACAGTTAGTGGCTACACTCTTTGAATACAAAAGTTCTTCACCTCAGACAACATGAACAAACCTCCCTGATCTAAATGTTCTATTTATAGTCTTAGTTTTTTTTATTAAACCTTAGTTTGATTCCAGCACACATTGTAGAAGATAACCCAAACTGTTTTACATCATCCGTCGAAAAGGGTAAATTTATATATCTTGCCCAGTATGCAAGATGGGAAACTCCTGGGTGACAAAACGCTTGATGCAACTAGAATAGTTTATCCACAACGTTTGTAGCACTAATTTGTCTAGGATGCATATCAGCTACAAAATTGTCTCTCCATTCTTATTCTGTTATTCCATTGGTCATCTGTAAGATTTTTTTCGTTCATGGATTTTGTAATTACTTCTATTCATGTTTTCTTTAGTCTTCCCCTTTTCCATCTTACTGGAGGTATCCAATTTAACACTTGTTTTGGTATCATCTGCTCTTCCATCCTTTGGACATGGCGGTACCATATTAATTGTTTTCTCTGTATGTCATTCCTTCTATACCAACGCGTTCTCTAACCACTTCATTTCTTATTCTATTTCTCCGTGAGATTCTCATCAGGTGTCTCATCGCATCCATTTCTGTGGCCTCTATTTTCCTTCTATTATGTTCTGTTATCCACCAAGTTTCGCTCCTATAAAGCAATGTGCTTTTAACTAGAGTCTCATATATATTGTACTTTCTTTGTAATATGATGACTTTCATTCAGATATGAAATAGCTCTCCTTGCTTAAATAATTCTATAATTGATTTTCTGATCATCCGTTCCTTCTCTATTAAATATGGTTCCCAGGTATTTATATTCATCACACACTCCTATTTCTTCGTTGTTGTCTATTACGAGATTTTCTGGTTCTGTTCCAATGCAAAAGTACTAAGTCTTCTCTGTATTCACTACGAGTACCCATTTATGAAATTCCTCGATTAAGTTTCTTAGCATATATTCCACGTTTTCCCTGTCGTTCTCTGTTATAACTTGATCGCCCGCAAACTGTAGTGTATACAAGCATTTAGCATTTATTTCTATTCCCATTCTGTTAGGTTTTGCTTTCCATTGGTATAATGCTTTGGCTACATACATCTTAAAGAGGGTTGGGGATACACAACATCTTTAGGTCCTTCGTTACAAGAAATGAATCGGAAACGTATTTGCCCACTTTTATTTTGAATCCCTGATATAAACTCGGTAAAGCTTTGATAATCTCGTGGTTTATATTAGATTCTTGTAGTGCTTCCCACAATTTCTTTAAAAGTATTGTATCACATGTCTTTTGGAGTTCAATAAAGGTTAGATGTATTCCTTGATTTGTTGTACTCTTCTTTTTTATTATCTGTTTCAGACAAAATACGTTGTCAGTACACGAACTCCCGGCTCTGAAACCAGATTGCTCCTCCTCTTCGTAACTGCTATACTCTTGTTCGATTAAATCTCTTAATATTTTTCTACATAATCGACTCATGCTGTTAGTAATGGAAATGAAAATTTCCCGGTAATTGTTAGGATCCTTTCTATTTCCTTTTTTGTGAATTGGCGAAATGTTCGCTATTTTCTATTGCTCAGGGACAGGATGGCCATTCAAATATTTTCCTCTTCAGGTCTATATCCAACATAGAAGCGGTAGTTGGAGAGTTCTAAACGCCATAGCTGAATCTTACCATTTTAAATCATATTTCCATGATCTTGCAACTTCAACCGCCTTCCAGGAAGAAAATTTCTCAATTTCTTTAAGACTTTCCATGATTGCACATGATCCCTTTTTAATGGTTAGATACGTTTTTTCACTATCGTTTAAAATTCTTCAATTGAATGCTAGAGGACTTCCATCTTGCTTGAGTGAAGCTGCTATAGACAAATCAGAAGTATCCGTTTTAACAATATTACAGATCTATGGCACTAAGGGCCAATTTAGATATGACAATTCTGAGTTCTTTCAATGCGGTTATTTGTGCCCTATTCATAGGCATAGGAAACTGTTTAACAAGGACTAGTAAATGTAAATTTCTTAAAGATTTGATGTCAACTTAGAATAATGTAAAAATTAGGCAAGAGAGGCTGAGTCTTTAGAAACTCTAGACTTTAGATGCTCAGAATCATGTTTAATTATGCAGTTGCATGCGTTATAACCAAGAATATTTATTTTCTTCAGAGAGAAGGGGACTATTTTCTTCATTTATGGTTAGATTGTACTTCTGCAACTTCTTATCGTGATTCTCCAAATAATTATATCGTCTAAATATGGTAATACGCGTTCCAGATTAGATTGTCAAATTATAAAATTCATGGCTTGTTTGGAAACGTGCAACTCTACTGATCATGGCGAAATGAATGCAACAAAACTGATATAAATTCCAACTGCTTCAAAAGCCGTGGATGGTCTGTTCTTAGGAAAAATTAAAGTTTGATAATGAGCAGCTTTATAATAATTTAAGCGGAGGTTCTGATCCTTCAAATTAATGTCATTGAAGTACATCATGGTGCAATATAACACCAGTGCAAAGATGTTCCATTATTCAAAATAAAGCAATTGTACTTTACAATTGCATAAACCTCCAGATAAAGTACAACGTGATTGTTTTGTCTCTGATGGCAGAGATGACGACGCCATTGAAACAGCTTGATTCCACGGCCTTGTTTTCAACCCATATTGTTGAACAATCTGTTTGTTTATTAAAACTAGCGATACTCCCTGTATCAACAAGGATTTTCTAAGTCAGCTACGCATACAGTACTTGAAACCACTGGATTATGTGGTCTGCTCTTGCAGACGTTAGCAAACTGTTCACGATTAGCTCAGGACAGACACATTGTGTTAGCAGGAGAACAAAAATGTCAGAGATGTCTTCTTGCATTTCCACAAGAAACAGCACTGACTTTCTGAGCTAACTGCAATCTTTCTAGTTGAAGGACTGCAAAGAGTGATAAGATACTTGATTTTGAGCACCTTTAGAAGTATAATTTATAGTAGCGATAGAGGGTGGCAAAGAACAGCTTTATGGATAAACCAGAGCTGATTCTGAAACTTGAGCTTGTGCGCCATCATCTTTGTCGTATGATAGACGAACAAAGACCTGCTGTAAAGCTATTCCTGATAAATTCTTTTTTGTTCTGATCTGCATTGGTTGCTTTAAACTTATAGCCTTTAGATAACAATCTCAGCGTTTGCACGTATTGATCAATACTCTCATTGAGTTGTAGTTTTCTTGCCGAAAGTTTTTACCTAGAGAAAATCTCACTTTTCAGTTTTACGAAAATGTTTTCTAATGCAGTCATATGCTTGATAGTAGGATATATGTCCGTGCATGCCTGGTAAGACATGATTTACTAATATTTAGAGTTCCACAGCATTCTGATTTCGAATCTTCATCCCGTGTAATTACTCAAAACTCAGAACTAGGATCAACTCCAAATGTTTCAGGCTTTATATACCTGTTCGTTTTAGGTTTTTTTTTAATGTGTTGATTAAATTATAGGAAAAGAGACCTTGGAGTTGTAAGATTTATTCAACATAGAACTTTATAGATGTAAATTTAATGACAATGACAGATCAATATACATAGACAGCTAAGATAATATCAATAGACCCTTGCAACAAATTTATTTATTATTAACGCACAACAGGCCTTGGAAACCTAGGGCAAAATTATAATTATCATACACTTTTATTACAGTCAGAGTTATTTTATTTTATCGTGTTAGATTTGGTACATCTTCTATTTCCGTCTGTTTAGCACTTGTTTCTTCCAGTCTTTTACACTTCAGGTCCTACTCCACCTTGACCCGCCATCTTTTTCGCGGTCTTCCTCTCTTTCTTGGGCCTAGTCACCTTGAAGAACCAGTTTGAACATTCTCCAGCTTAGCATTCTCTCGATATGCCCTAAAAATCTAATCCTTTGCGATTTGGAGAACCTTCTGATGGTGGGTTCGTTGTACAACGACATTTTCTTTTTATTATTTCTCCTTTCTCAGCTTTCTTCTGTTTTCTTCCCACCAAAGATACCTCTCAAAATGTTCCTTTTCCATCGCTCTAGCATATCTTTCCCCTCCTTCTTATTCAAAACGCATGCTTCACAAGCGTACGTCACCGTGGGCCTTATCACCGTTTTATAAACTCTTAGTTTGCATTTCCTGGATTTGAGTTTGACTTCATTTAAAATCTTAAGCTGCCAAATTTCTCATTTCTTCTTGCTAGCCTTGCATCCAGCTCATATTTTTTTCTTTCCTTCGTCGTCAATTACCACCCCCAGGTATACAAACTTATCCACCCTTTCAAATTTGTATTCTTTGCCATCAGCTAGGTTCACACTTACCTCGTTTTCTTTGTTTGTTTCTGTTGCTCCCATGACCATATACTTAGTTTTATTTGAGTTTATTTCTAAACCGTACTTCTTCGCCTCTTCCTCAATCCTCCTCACGACTCTCTTCAGCTCTTTTTTTGGTCTTAGCTGATATTGTCAGGTTATCTGCGTATGCTATACGCTTGTGCTCATTCTTAAAGATTGTTTTATCTGTTTCGAGGCCGCTGTTCCTGACCACCATTTTCAGAATCAGGTTGAATAATGTTGTGGATATTGGGTCATCCTGTCTTAGTCCCTATCTCACCGGAAATTCCTCAGATCATTGACCCTGCCCCGCAATTTCACATGTTGAGTTAACTAGGGTCATTTTTATCAACTTGATCAGCTTTTTTGGAACTTCCAACTGCTCCATCACTTGGTACATCCTTCCTCTGTCAACTTTGTCATATGCTTGACTGAAATCTATAAACAGTGACTTTATTTTCGTAGCACGTGACCCGAATTTCTTTTAATGAGAAAATTTGATCAGTTGTAGATCTATTACACCTAAATCCAGCTTGGTATTCCTGCAAGACCCTTTCCGCATGTTCATTTAATCTATTTCTTAATAATCTTGTCATTATCTTGTAAGTGGTGTCCAATAACGCAATGCTCCTTAAATTGACACATTTCAATCTATCTCTCTTTTCTGTAACTGATCACATGGGCGGATTTACAACTAGTTCGTCTTCTCCGATTGTCCAGTTGGTCTCTGTCTCACCCCTGTCTTCTCTATTCAGTAATTCTTCAAAGTGCCTTTTCCATTCTCTCAATATTTTATTGGGTTCACTTATGGGTATTCCATCTTCAGATTTAAGGTAACTGTTGTGACCTTGGTAATCTATACCCATCTTTTTAAGTTTACTTTTTTATTCTGAAATTCTATTTTTTTTAGTTTTTTCTCATTGCGTTGGCTTTTTTTCCTTTTACATATACCCTTAAGTTTCTCTCGTGTTATCCGAAACTCTTGCATTTTGTTTTCGTTATTATCAAACAGCAGTTGTCCTATCATTTTCTTCTTCTCCGCCAGAACTTGGCATTCGTCATCGGACCAATCCTGTATTTCCCTCTGTTTGTATTACCTCTGGATCGTTTTCTCATTTTCTACCTCTATCGTTGTTTTAATCAGATCCCATTCTTGTTCTACTTGTTTGTTTTGTTCATACTTTTTCAAGGTATTGTTGATTTCCTCTTAGTATTTGTTTTTTATCTCTTCTACCTTGAACTTATCTACTTTGTATTTTCTTTTAATGTTATTGATGCCTGTTTTTTTCTTATATTGTTTTACTCCATGACAACATTGTATTCTTACCAGAAAATAATCAGAGTTACAATCTGCACCTCTGTTACTGCACACCTTAGTAATGTTGTCCTTAAACTTCCTCTCTATGAATGCATTGTCAATCTGGTTAATTGTATTACCATCCGGTCTCTTTACGTATTTCTTTCCTCTGCAGTTAAGTACTTCGTATGACCAAGTTATTCTTCAGAGCAAAGCCTATCAATTTTGTACCATTGTCGTTAGTTACAGTTTCTTCCTGCTACGACTCAATATATCTCTTCTTTTCCTACTATAACATTAAAATCTCTCATTACTATTTTAATGTCTTTTTTAGGTAATCTCTTCGTAATATGCGTCTTTTTCTTCCTTTTCCTTCTCCTCAGATGGGGCATGAACGTTTATGATACTAGTATGTCGTTTGTAGCCCCTCACTCTTATGCTACACATTCTCTCCAAAATTGGATTGAAATCAATGACTTGCAGCAAATTTAGCCCTGATTTTATTATTTTTAGTTAACTATGGTTAAGTCCGGCAAAAATAAAAATTTATCTTTGAATTATCTAGATATAGTTTAGACAGGCAAGACCATATATCTTCAAGTATTAGGATTTTAAAGTTGCATAGGCTTCTATATGCTATTGGATTTTTCACGCTTTTCTATCTGTGCAGTCTTGCATTCGCCATCTGCATAATTTATACAGATTACTATATTAGGAAGACTTTATGAGGATTAATTCTAGTCTAATATATTCTAAAAGCAGATTGCAAGTAAACGTGAGCTTTCTAAAGTTCTGCTTATAATTTCGAAGCATGTGATATGTGTGAACTACATATGGGGGGTAAAAATTAAAAGCGACCAGATTCAAGTTCAATTTTCATTTTCTTTGTATTTTTAATAATTTACAGTTTGAATGGTAGATTTGCAATATGAATCTGTCAATCTAGGATTTGAGTTTGGTTTAATAGTAAAACCATGACGGTAACAGCATGAAAACGTTTACCAAGGTTTATGTCCAGTTAAGAAATTTTGATAATGAACTAATTAAGAAGTTTGGAAATTTCTACTTTATCTAATCCTAGCTAATTTAGTAAAGGGCATTTTTTTATGGTCACCAAGGGTTTGCACCATTTAGAAATGATTTAACTTTAGATCGATAATGATCTATGACAGGAATGGGTAAATTTGACCTAAGGGCTGTATTGACTCATATAGAGATAAATGTATCCCCCAGAAACTGACTTGAAAGCAGAAATTAAACGAAACAAAGCAGGTTTAAGTTTCGATTTACAAAATATGTGTTTCGTCTTTATACGAGTTTGCCACTCTTGATTTATGGTTTACCTATGAACAAACAAATCAATTTTTATTTTTCCCCACAATTAATATGTCATGGTTGTTGGTTTTGGTCACTGAATATGCATTTTTTTTAACATTAAAGATGCCGAGTTTGAAAATGACTAGCTTCTTTACCTTTAAATCATTGTAACATAAATTCCTTGTTTCTAACTTTTGTTTGGAGTTTTGCGAGATTGTTTCCCTTCTCAACTTTTATAAAAAAAAATTTTTTTATTGGTAATTCTAACTTTTCATCTTATTTTTAGAAGTAATCGTTCCTCGCGCACGCTAAAATGATTTTAGATATTTTTTCTGCTTGGTTTCTACAAAGTATAGCATTACTATTTCGTAGTAAATTACAGTAAGCTAAAACAAATCGTTGATTTATTTCCCCCAAAAGAGTTTTTATGAAACATGTTTCTCTGCATTTCCAAAATAGGCAACGCATTTAACAAATAAATTGATTGTAATGTCCCGAGAATTTAGAATCTCGTTCCTTTCTGGTATTTCAGACTTTCGATTTTCTACAATATGAATATAAAATGAAAAATCTCCATAATTCTCAATTCTGAAAGTTGTTCCCATCTGGTATACTGATGAAAATTGAGCTCCTGACTATCGGTAATATCCTCTAATCCACAAGCAGCTCAGCAAACATATGACTGTAGAGCACACAAACAGTAGGTTTTGTAATTACGTCGGATTACAATCTGCTACCATTATCACTATTTGCACAGACGCTTTGAATTAGGAATGGGTAACAACTGTTTCCTACATTAATGCAACAGAATATTCATTAGCTTGGATAAACAACTGGAATGATTAATAATTTCCACTTTTCAAGCTAAAAGTGTAACGGGGTTATGTATGCGAATATTAACCCGTTATTAGAATTTAATCGAGGTCGATAATATTTGCGAATGGGGCTGGAATCATTTATTTAAAAAATACGACCTAAATGAATTATCGATTTTGAGATTTATGCATATTTTCCAGATATAAAATGAAAACTGCAAAATACACCACGCTAGGAAGATTTCACTAAATTACATAAAAGGGGCTGCTATCACTTCTTGTGAATTTAAAAGAATTACCATTATCACGACACCTCGACCTGCACCACCGTAAAGGAAAGAGCGCCGACTGTTTAATTTCCTATTCATAAATATAAGGTATTAAGGCAAACGTCGCACTTTGCATGCATATTGAAGATTCTTGCACCTTAATATAAACAGACATTAGCATACCAAGTTGGCAATATTTAAAACAGTGATTGTCTAGCAAAGAAACCACGTTAGAAGAGTAGACGAGGGAAAAGTTCTGGAAACTTTCATTTTAATTATACAAGAATTTTTAAATAGTTAAATCGGATTTAAAGGAAAAGCTTTCCTTTTTTAAGCTTTTATAATTTTATTAAGACTATAAATCTAAAAAGTTAGGAGAATTCGGTAATTCTATAAAAAACTTTGCGGTTCTACAAACAGTGAAAGAATATTTTTTAAAGTTTCTTTAAAAGAAGTTTTGCTTTTAAATGTTGAAATAAAATTATAAATTTCCCGGATTTAATGTGGTAAGAATTATTGAACAATTAAGTGAATTAAGATTTAAAAATGTTGTTCTCGTAATAAAAAATTTGGGTGCTGGCATTTGAGTGAAACAAAAAGCATACATCTTAGCTAATGACTATATTGATGGTGTGTCAACTTATTGTTTCTTGACTAATTCAACAGATTGCAATGTTACATTATACAATATCTTCATTCCCGTGTTACTGTTTAGATAAATCTTCAAAATTAGAATATGACAAGAAATATTTTCTTCTTCGAATCTCAAAACTGTCATAAAGACATACTTGAAACAAGATTTAAAGTGTCAACTAAATATTAAGAATTTGATCTACTTATGATTCACAAAGCTCATGATCCCTCTACAAATTGTCGTCGATACCATAACCATTTTTATGAACGTATTGGCCAAGTAACTAGCTTGTCGACATTCTGAAACATTTCTTTCAAACTCCTTTTAATTATCTCATTTTACTTTTAAACCTGAAGAGTTATCAGACTCCTTACACCAGAGTTGCCACATCTACAACTTTTGATCATCATTTCCAGCTATGTTATCTATTGTCGGATGTATGCCTACCCTACGCTGTTCCACTTATTTCGATCTTGAGCCGTTAACATCCAGTCGGAGCCTGCTATGCTTGATATTGTCGTGCCATTTAGTTTGGGGGCGTTCGCTGCTTCTTTTATTTATCCATGGTCTTCACTCTACTAGTCTTCGAGTCCATCGGTTATCCTGCATTTGTGCTATAAGATCTGCCCAGCTCCATCTCAATCTGCGAAGTTGTTCTGCCAATTTCGATCTTGGTCGAATTTGTTTGTTTGTTATCCCGTCCCTTAGATTGACGCCTAGCATTCTTCTTTCCATGGATCGTTCTGCGATTTTGAGTTCATTCAGTATTTCTTTGTTTACGGGCCCATGTTTCCAAACCATATGTGAACACTGGGAGGACGCACTGATCAAAAACCTTTGCTTTTAAGGTATTGGGTAGGTTTGATGCTAATAATATATCCTTTAATTTGCCGAAGGCTGACCAAGCCAACGCTATTCTTCTTGAGGGTTCTGATTTTAAGCTGTCTTTAAAGAAAATGATCTTCTGTCCCAGATATAAATCAGTTTTTTATATGGCTGTGTCATCTACATACAGAGTTGCAGTATTTTGTTCTAGATCTTCGTTAGTCATAAATTTTGGTTTTTGATATGTTTATCTTTAGTCCTATTTCTTTGAATTTATTTTTGAGTTCCATTAGCATTTGTTGTATCTTTTCTCTGTTGGTCGCGATCAGTATATTATCGTCGGCAAATCTCAAATGCTTTAAATATTCTCCTTCGATTATGACGCCTTTTTCTTCTTCATTAAGTTCTCTGAACATGTCTTCGAGAGCGAGCGTGAACAGTTTTAAAGAAATACTTAGTATCGCCCTGTCTGACCCCTCTGCCAATTTTGATTTTGTCCGTTTTTTCTTTTAGAACTGCTCAATAAGTTTAGGATTGACCAGATTTCTATAGAGTCAAAAGCTTTTTCATAGTCCACAAACGCCATCCAGAGGTTTATATTGTACTCGTTCGCTTTTTTAATGTGTTCTTGTTGCCTGTAGGAGATCCAGCGTGCTAAAACCTTTTCGGAAACCGACCTGCTCGCGTAATTGGTAACTCTCCAGTTTAGTTGTCAGTCTTTCCGTCATTATTTTTGTAAATAACTTGTATAGTATACTTTTTTGAACAGAAGGACTATTAGAGCATTGTTCCAGTTCTTGGAGCTAGATTTATAATATTTGTTCTCCATACTGCAGTAATACCACCACTTCACCATCTTCGTCAGTCGCTCTTTCCTTTAGCATCTTTTATAATGAATAGAGTATTTCTTCTTTCTTGATATCTGGAATTGCTTCAGATCTATCTTCCTTCGGCTAATTTCATTTTTGTTCTTTTTAGGCTTTCTCCTTTCTCTAAAGTTCCTTGGATTTGTTTATTTTTGTGGTTTCTTATATTTTTTCTCGCTGTTTTTCTTATTGTTTTGTTTAGTCCTGTTATCTCTATCCTATTTCTGCTTCTTGACTCTTGCACCAATTTTCTGCGGTTTCGAATTAGGTCGGTCGTCTCCTTGGTCAGTTTCTGGGTATTCTGTTTTTTCCACTTTGCTGTGCTGAGTCCATGATGTGTTGAGTAATTTGTGCGTTTACAATTCTAGTAGTTGTGGTGTTTCGAAAATTTCATGTTGCTTGTGTTTCTTTCATATTTCAGTTTTTTGTCAACAGCTCGTTTTTTATCTTCTCCTGTTTTGGCTTCAGGATTTTCGTTCTTTGTTTCTTTGTGTTGAAATGTATTTTTGCTCGTATCATTCTATGGCTAGTTCCCACATTTTGTAGTCTATTTCGTTCTTCGTTACACCGTTAGGACTCATCCACGTCCAGCGTCTGTTTTCTTTCTTTTTGAAGTAGCTATTTATTATGTCCAAGTTGTTCTCCCTGATATAGTTAACTAATTTTTGTCCTCTTTCGTTTCGTGTTCCTAATCCAAAGGGGTCTATTCCGTTCTCGTTCTCGTCTTGTCGATTTCCAATTTTTGCATTTAAATTGCCGATGATTAAAAGATAGTTGGCTGAGTGACATTGTATAGCTTTATTGATATCCTCGTAGAATTGCTCTACTTTGTCGTCTTAATGATCTGCTGTTGGAGCGTAGACTTGAATTATTTTGCATGTATTTCTCTTATTAATTTTGACATTGATAGATGTTACTCTGTCTAATATACTATTATACTGTGTAATGTCTTTTGCTATATTCTTGTTGATAAGGAATCGTCCTCCATTTATTTTGTTAGTGTCATTTTCCTTGTAGAACAAGACATGTGTGCTCTTTAGTGTGATGCACGCTTTGCCACATTTTTTTGTTTCCTATAGACAACTCTTGATGCAGGGAAGAAAATTGATCTGTGGCTAGTCTGACAGACGATCAATTCTATCGACACGTTGTTTAAACCAAAATAAAATCCTTTGAAATGATTGCTGTCAAAGTTTTAGAACATAAACCAAAAATCTGAAATGGTACATATTGCTGACTTACATTCATCTGCCTTTTAATCAATATCTTGATACCAGATTGGCTTCTTACGGTTTATAGATCTACTTGTCGTTTGCCATTTAGTAGTAATATACTTCGAAATTTTACATAGAAACAGTTTAAATGGGCCATAGTAAATGGATTTTTAAAAAGAGAAAGAAAGTACAGTTGCAGCAATAAATAAAAATTCTTCAGTAACAGCTAATTCTCAAGCAGTCATACCATCTGTATATGTCAAGCTTCAGAATCTTTGTTCTTTAAAAATGAATATCACTTGTGGCACTGAATTGCCATGTTTCACCTTTTTCAGAGTTTTATTTTTTTGGGCTTCTTTATTAATACGGATAGTAGTAGTTTAGTTGTCTAACTAGTTATACGGAGCTATAATTCACATGATTAGCTTTTCACACAGCACATGGAAGCATTACGGTATTACCGTATTCTAACATCACTGGATGATTTACCGTTTTAGTCCTCTTGGTCAGTATTGATGCAGGTTTTAATTTAATTCGGTTACTCAGTAGGGAAAATTCAAATCTTGCTAAATAGATACGATCATTTCTATGTAGGAAAAAAATAAAAAAATTATATGCAGACAATTTCGATATTTCGATGCTCAGTAAGCTAATACCCCAAAGTGACATCCAGTAATACATTTCCTACCTAGGCGCTTTTTACAGATGTTGCAGACTTGTCTCCTTAGCGATAGATCTAGTTTAGATTTATCTAACTAGGGTTGAAAGGGCAGCTCTAAACGTCTTCCAAAAACTAGTTTTTGATACTATCAGTAAATATGAGAATCCTCTTATCCGCAAATCCTTTAAAAAAATTCTTTACACACTCAATGCGATCCCCAATAGGTTTTTACAAGCGGCTGCATCTGGGTCATAAGCTTAGTATAAACAATTTTGGTCATTCTCTTGTAGCGAAACCCACCCCATAATAAATACAGTTTTTGCTTTGCTCTGGAGTCAGAATCATCTATCATCTAGATTCAAGCACCTTCATTAGGAACAGTCATTCCATCGCTAAAATCTGAAGATACTGTGCAAATAGCTTACAACGCTCCACGTCTGCAAATGGGTTAAATCAAGACATATCCCCTTCCTTCAGTCTGCTGTATCTATGAACAGAGGTTGATTTCATCAGGTCAGCGGCAACGTTTTGCTTTGTGCAATTCCAGCTTTGTAGCTCATTGTTGACTTTGGATAAATTTCCTTTCTGGTGGAGTCCTACCTCGATTATTGAGAGTTTTAGCAGTGCAACCATCAGGGACAGCTGATATTGATTTAATAGATGTAATAAAACCATCAAAGCTCGTCGAAAGTAATAGCCCAAAAAGTTTCATAGCCCTCTCTCTGTGCATTTATTTTGGCAGTTAAACGAACCGACCAAGAACGCTTTTATATGGTTGATTAGAATTATTAAATATATTAGCTGCTAGCTGGGCGCAATTTTTGTTGTCCGAAATTTGATAACTTTTGTAAACAAAAGTTCGTACAGCAGCTCGACCATGACACTTTTTGCGTGCTGCGTTAGAACGACTTCCACTGGAATATATACAAAGTAGTAAAAGCAAGCTTGAGAGTTAAGCCATCTAAGCGTTCACTAGCTGATAGATCTTTATCCGAGGCTGTTACGGTGTCCTCATCGAAGAGGAACTCAATACGGATCAGAAGGCTGTTATTCATACTGAATTGAGAAAGAAAGGCAAGGAGAAAAAATATTTCTGGGCCCACAGGCAGACAGCGCTGGTTCTTGATTGAAAGGGATACTTAAAAGAAAAACCTTGTCTTCTTTCGCCTTTAAGGAGATGGGGGAAGATTGGGCACCGCTTATTCTCGTTCGGTCTTTATGGACTCTAAAAGCTTTTTTTAAATTTTATACTATCCAACATGTTGATAGTGCGTCTTACATAGTTTAGCTCAAAGTCTATCAAGTCAAGAATCGTGGGGGATGATAATCATTACGACATTTCTGTCAATTTTTTCTAAGACAAAACCTAATTCTATAAATAGTAAGAATCCACTTTGGCACATGATTCCATCTAAAGTCTTCTTTGAACAACGCATCGGATGCTGTTAAAAGATTTTCGGTCATTAGAAATTCGAAAATTGTTACAACTGTCGGTGTCATGTAGGAAAAAAATCCCAAAAACAGACAAGGGTGTTTTGATTCAGTTTTTCCTTCGAATGTCATATCGTTTACAAGAGGTTGAAGATTTACCTTTTAAGCACGTATTGCCTGAAGTGAATAGATAGAAGTAGTAATCTACAGCTTAATTTGAATTCCAAATTACTGAAGGTATCCAAAGACACTTTTGGAGAAATTCTAGAACATAAGTGCAACTCGATAACCCTTCTGAGTAGAAAACGGTCTTGGAGGTTTTCTTTTAAAACACCTATACAAGTGTTTATAATACTGCAATCTGATCATAGATTTGATTAATGAGCAGTTTTTATCTATCCTATATTAATACGGTATGAAATGTTAAAGACTAGAGTTCCATTCACTAATGTTCTTCAGGTTCTAATAACTAACTGCACAAATAGTTTTCGTGGACACTTTCGCACTTAGTCTGCTTTTTAGGTCACTTAATCGCGCACTTACACTAACTCGAAGGGTTTCTTTCTTTTGAGTCGTCTTGTTAGGATCATCACTCGTTTGAAATTACCGTAATTGTTTAGTAACCAAGAAAATGCAGAAAATTAAAAACAAACAAGTTAAGAAGCCAACATTAGCAAAACAGGCACAGAGAAACAACCAGATACCTGCTAAGCCTGAGCAAGAAAAACAACAAAATAAGTATAAACAAACAGTTCAGAAAAAAATGATAAATGAAAATAACACTAATAATAGCAATAAAGAGCAGAAACGAAAGACCTAAGCACCTCCCGTTCAAGACATACTATAGCAGATCTTAGAAAAATTAAATAAGAGGAATGAAAGAATCTCTACCAAAGAATAGAAAAGACTAAACAGCTCAGAATTCTAGAATGGAACGTCAACGGACTGTTCCAACACCGACAAGAACTTCAAACAGTCCTAGATATACAAAAAATAGATGTGTGTTTCATTCATCCTGACAACGCAGCAAAGGGTGGAGCTGCAATTATAATAAAAGAAAACCTCATTCATCACCAAGAAGTAGGATATTAGACTGAGCAGAGACAAGCTACATCAGTAAAAATCAAAACAAAAAACTAAGAAATAACAATTACTGCACTTACTCCAAGACATGCTATAAAGAGAACAATATATAGAATTCCTTGATACCCAAGGATACAGATACATTATTCGAGGTGACTATAACGCGAAACACACCTATTGGGGATAAGGGTTAATCACCACTAAAGGAATAAAATTGCTAGAAGCATGTATAAGAAGTAGATGTGAAATTGTATCCACTGGAAGACCAACATACTGACGAACTGATCCAAACAGGATACCTGATCTCGTCGATTTTTTTATAATAAAAGATATCTCAATTAACTATTTGCATATACAAAAAGCTTGGGACATGCGTTCAGACCACTCTCCCATACATCTCACGCTAAGTGACGTAATTATGCAAAAAGAAGATCCACCAAGACAAGTCAATGGAAAGACTAACTGACACAATTTTAGAATAGATCTGGAAAACTTAATCAATCTCTTAGTTCCGCTAAAAACTGAAGAACAGCTAAATGACGAAGTTGGACTACTAGCTAAAAACATACAGAAGGTAGCATGGAATAACACACCAGATATGATTATGAGAGCAAAGGGCAATAATTACCTCAAGGAAATAAGGGAACTAATTTCTGAGAAAAAAAGACTATGACAAAGATGGCATCAAACCAGATTACCAGCTGATAAAACAACACAAAACAACGCTGCTCAGAAACTGAAGAGAGAAATACAAAGAATCATAAATGAAGCGATAGCGAACTATCTAAGTGTACTAACTAATGATATTAAAATAGATTATTGGCTATGAAAAGCAATTAAACAAATAAAAAGGCATGTAAATACCGCTTATAAAAAACTTAGATAGAAGTTGGGCTCAAAGTAACGAACATAAAGCCCATAGATATGCTGAACATCTAGAAAAGACCTTTAAACCCAATGAAGGGGAAAAATTAACAGAACATGAAGAACCAGAATGATAAGAATTAGAGATTAAACTAACTCCACCAAAAGAAATAACAAAGGAAATAAAAAAATATCAGTTCGAAAAGAAGCCTAGGATTTGACCTAATAACGGGAGAAATACTAAAACCACCACGTAAGACTATCATCAAAATCACATACCTCTAATGTTTCGTTTAGATTGTTGAAGATTGCAGAGGTTTTGATGATAGCAAAACCAGGAAAACCGCACAAGGTCACCTTCATTACTGCCGGTGTTATCAAGACTATGCGAAAAAATTAAAGAATAAGATCAATAACAGAAAAAATTCCTATTCACCTATTCATACAAGAACATTCGACAATTGATCAGGTGCGTAGGATAACAAACGTCATCGAAAAATCTCTGGAAGAAAAGAAGGTTTGTTCTGCTATCTTGTTAGATGTAGCACAGGCCTTCGATAAAGTGTGGTATGTGGGATTAAAATATAAACTCAAATTACTTCTACCGAGACAATTTTCACAACTGCTAGAATCAAGTATTTCGGATAGATATTTCAGAATAAAACAGGAAGACGTTTATACAGAGTTAAAAGAAATCAAGGCAGGAGTACCACATGGAAGCGTATTTGGGCCTATACTATATTTACTAAACAAGAGTGATATACCGAAAATAGAACATCAATCAATACTGCCATTTTAGCAGTAGGCGACAAAAGCGACGAAGCAACCTGAAAACTACAAGCATCTATAGATAAAATTAACTACTGGGTCATAAAATGGAAGATCAAACTAAATGAATCCAAGTCTGTTCATGTTAACTACACTAACAATAAAAGTGCAATATATACCTGTTAAAATTATTAGTGATACGCAGATAGCATATGCTAACGAGGGAAGGTATCTAGGTATCACGTTGGATGAAAAGTTACGCTGGAAAACACATCTCAAAAAGAAACGAGAAGAACTCGAAATTAAATATAGAAAGATGTACTGGTTACTTAGAAGAAATCCAAGTTATCCACGTACAATAAGCTGCTGTTGTACGGAAAAAACATCAAACCGATATGGACTTATGGCATATAGCTAAGGGGCTGTGCCAGCGAAAGCAATAAATAAACAATACAACGATTCCAAAACAAAGTTCTAAGGAACATACTAGATGCTCTTTGGTATGTAAAAAACGACGACATCCATAGAGACCTAAAGATGGACACCGTTGATCAGATTATCACCAAGTTCGCTAGAATTCAACTCCTTGATACTACAGATCTAGCATCTTAGAGATTAAGTATGAAGTCCTTTTGGGAATTAGATCTAAATTGTTAGATCATCACCCTCTGTACGGGCCTAGCTGAATCAAAAGAGCTTAAGACCAAAAAGTTTTCTAGGCTGTTCACAACTGATTGTACAATTTACATTTTTGTTAAAAATGTTGTTTCGGTAGGTGTAAACATCCATAAAATCCCAAATGGTTTAACTTGATAGCGCTGAAGTTACATTATCTTTTTCAATTATTACTTTAAAGAACTGAAAAGTTAAAAAATAAACTTGTAATAAATGCATTAAAAGGATTTGCTTAATTGATTTGTTCAATCGTTTTTGAGTTGTTTAGAAATTATGATTCCGCAAACAATAATTTTTATATAATGAAAATTAATGGAAACGATGGAGTTACTCCGTGAAAAAGTGCTGTTGAATGATTGCTTTAGGGTAATTTTGTAAATACAACAATTGGTTTCTAAGAACAAAACTTAATTAATATTTAGTGTTCAAGAAAGAATGCATGCTCTACAATTAAGAAAGACATTATATTAAGATATTGCAGTTACCAATAACCCCAGCGTTATTCGTCTCATGAAAGTTGATTTCGTGATGATGTTCATGATTCTGTTGTTACCAAAACCTTCATAAAGAATATAAGAATCTTTTTGACTATTATGAAGCCTCTCGATATCTAATTCATTTTAATCGCTTTATGCTTTATCGAAAATCCGTAAGCAAGAAATACCTTTCAGGCTACTTGTCTGTTTTTGCTGCTTCTTGATTAAATCATTAACTGATTTCAAAACCTATCAGCACCGTTTCTAATAGCATTGACTTACCTAAGAAATTACAGATTCCCCATACATAACAAGAACGTTGTTATATAATTAAACTTTTCCAATTTTTCTACCTACCTACGTTCCCAAATTTGAAACAATTCTTCTTGTAGATGATACCCTACGCGCTGCCAAGGCAAACAAACCGCATGTTTCCTATATTCTCATTAAACTATTGTTTGTCTCAGAATTAGTGTCAGTTTAACAATAACATCTATCAACAACTTGATGGTTTAGCTATAGGCAGTTTCTTGTTTTAATTCTTGGCTAAACTTCAAAACTTGTCAAATATTCATTCCACCAACGCCAAAATTGGTCTAGATACGTTGACAAATGTCTAACTATTAATAATAAAAGCTACGATGACTTGGAACCAAGCTCAACATCAAATACTACTATTAATTTCTTGGATATTTCCATTCAAATTTGGCATTGTTACTATTAGTAACTCAACCATCACTGATGATGACATTCTTTTTGATTATAAATATAAAATGTCGTTCAGTTTGTCAATTCAATTACTATTGCTATATTAATAGACTCTTCAACCTGCCATAAACCCAAAATGAATAAAACAAAAAAAATCTGAAATCTAGTTTTGATTGTTTTTTTATAAACAAACACACTGGGCGCTACAAAACTGAGTCTCATGTACTGTAGGAGTAATAAAATTAAAGCAAACGGTTCAGAATGTTACTTATAACCGCTTCCGTTTTGATACTTGTCATTTTTAAGATCGTAAAACCCGAATAATGTAAATTCTAGAAGTAGTTTGATGACAACCAGAAGTGAGCTGTTTATCTATTTCAAGCACCACTCTCTACTTGCCAGAATATCAATACGAATTCACATTTATCTAGGCTAGAGCATTTTCAAGCGTTGGATAGTTTGACACAATAGAGTGTAAAACGTCTATCACACAACCAAAATAAATTTACACATGTGATAACTAACGAAGATTTGAAAGTTGAACACAGTGTAAGCTGACAAAGAGAAATCTCTAAACAAACAAATAGAAATCTGAGAAGGTACAGCCTTGAATGTACTTGCATACATTCTAAAGTAAAACTGTGATATCGTAATATTCACCAACGATGACATACTGGTCCGCAGTAAAAAACAAACATTTCATCGGCTTACAATTTAAAAATAATAAAATAAAATAGTCTAGACGAATAACCTGATTTATGAAAGCGACAGTAAACAACACATAACAATGGAAATTTGGCAGCGTTCTTACATTATTCTATCTACAAGGTTTCTTACTTTTACAATGTATCATTCTATTATAAAACTGTCAGGTTTATTATTTCCTACTAATCTTCTTAATCTACTCCATTTTCCTCAATGACTCGAACAGAACGCTTTATTTTAAATATAAAAAAGTATTATATCAAGAAAATAGAAATGGGAGTGTTTTTGATGAAATCACATCACAATTCCGAACGTCACTCGAGCGTCATAAGATATCTTCCGCAGCTGATGATTACGACGAACTTAAAGATTATGTGGGCAGCCTATTTTCTGGTAGAGCAAACTTTTTCAGCATTCTTTAAGTATTCTAACATTAAATTTCGCATTTGTCACAGCGTTCGTTCTTAAGCGTTTTCTCTGGGGAATTCGTCACAAGCTAAAATCGTTAAAGATGACAGCGAAAAATTGAGATGACGAAATAAAAACGTCTTAAAAATAACACTACTACGTCGAAGACAAAAATTCTCTATTTTAAAACGAACATGTGAATAATATATAGTAAGATAGTTTTTTTGAGGGCGCATTGCCAAAAACATAAGCACTCTTGGCACGTACACGTCTGGGGAACTAAAAGCAAAAAAGAAGAATCTTAAGTGAAAGCGGAACACATATATCCCATTACATGAATTACTTGCAGGCTTTCCACTCTTATGACTAATTCATTAACTTACGTGAATGCTGTATCAAGTTTACTGCTGAAGGCTTGAAGTTATAAAGTGTCACTTCAGGGCATTTTAAACGCTGCTTTACTGACACAGTAAAAACCATAATCGTTTAAATTTGAAAAACAACATTTTGTTGTCAAATTCATTAATGGATCCTTAGGGGTGATAATAATGATAAAGTTAGTCGAAGCGATAACGCTTTCAGGTGTGGGATTAAGGAATCAGGGATCGCTGGGTAAAAGGGAGATATAGCGTCTTAACTTCTATAACAGATGTGCTGAGGTGCGTGTGTGGCTGCACAATATCAAAATTAGAACCGATTGTATTATTGTATAAGTTTAGAGGCGTTCATTACATCGAAACTGCGTTGAATAGTGTATTTGAAGCGTGGTGGAAACTTAGACGTATGCACACCTGAATTTAGCTGTTCACAGTTGAATAAATCCAGAAGCCAACACGTTACACGCTCTACTAATGAATGCTTAATCCACACAAGTTCTACCAAACAATATTACCAAACATTTCATTAAATTAACGTTGACGGAACTAAGCTGCAGCCGACCTTAAAGCAATTAACCCGAAATGGACATCAAACGTCACGTAATGAAACCACCGTTAACGGCTGTTATAGTTACACTGCACTGGAGATAACACGTTAACAAACTGATAGATTTTACTTTAGCTACTTCAAAAGATTTTAATATCTTCAAAGTATCCTGTTATAATATAACGTGCCAGGTTGTTCTTATCAAAATGACATCGAAATAGCTACTTGTTTTGTAAAAATTACACGTAATTACCATTTTGTAAAGTTTGTATATCCTCGAAATAACAAGCCTAAACTCGGAACTAATTTGGCTTATGAATTTTTAAGTAGGAAAGTGCAAAATTGGTGTTGCTTGTTCTTTTTTGTTTGCTTCTTTAATAAAACAGCGGTAATTATTATTCCTTTTATGTTCACTAAGAAATATAAACTGAAGAACTTTTCTTGAATTTGTAATTAATAAAATCACATTTGTAATTTCTTTCCAACTGCTTGCGAAACTGAAGTTTTACACAACAAACACGTGAGCAATAATAAAATATAAGATCGAAGTTTGACAAGAGATTTCCATTGATTGATTTGCTGATTCTCAGTTATTATTGACAGCGCAAGTTAATGTGGATTTGTTTACTCTCTGATTAATTATAACAACATAGAAATTACATTTAATTAATGTTGATTGATTTCGTATTTGTAGAATAATAATCCAAGCACTTTCTATTTATAGTTGCTTTATTTAACTTATCTGTTACACGTGAATAACTAACAATAAATGATAAACTTTACCATTCTGCTGTACATACGAGGGCGGTTCAGTAAGTACCCGTGTTTGACGACAGAAGGCGTTTCTGAGGGAAGTTGGTGTTATCATCGTGCGCTGCCATCTATCAAACGACGGTATAATAAGTTGTAGACTGATTGATAGGTTAGTTTGGATTTGACAACCATTTGAGTAAGACGTGTTTCGTGTTTTAGCTAAGATAGAAAAAGAGCAGTATCGTTCGGTAATTCGCTTTCTGTTTTTGGATGGGAAAAAATGCGAGGAGATAAAAGCAAAGTTGGATGCTGTTTATCGGGACACTTCGCCATCTATGATCACGGTTAGATATTGGTTCAACGAATTTAAACGTGGGCGAACATCCGTTTTTGATGAGGAGCGACCAGGACGCCCGGCAGACGTGGTTACCGAGGAAATCATTCAAAAAGTCCACGACATGATTCTCGCTGATCGACGAACGAAAGTGCGTGAAGTAGCAGAGGCCGTAGGTGTGTCGACCGGAACGGCAATTAATATTGCAAAATTGTCGGCGCGATGAGTGCCGCGATTGCTAACGGTGGACA
The DNA here is from genome assembly GCA_011009095.1 of Ignelater luminosus. NCBI lineage: Eukaryota > Metazoa > Arthropoda > Insecta > Coleoptera > Elateridae > Ignelater > Ignelater luminosus. Next base: position 27,646 of record VTPC01007986.1, read on the forward strand.
ACAAGCGGATGCGGCTGTTAACTTCGAAGCAGTGTTTGGAGCAATTTAAGCGAAATCCGAAGGAGTTTTTGCGTCGAGTTGTCACCGTTGATGAAACCTGGATTCATCATTACACACCAGAAACTAAGCAACAATCAAAACAATGGATTTCTCCCGGTGAATCTGCTCCAAAGAAGGCGAAGATGGTTCCATCGGCCGGAAAGGTTATGGCGACGATTTTTTGGGATGCGAACGGCGTCATCCTCATGGACTTTTTAGAAAAAGGAAGAACGATCACTGGACAATACTACAGTGAGTTATTAGACAGCTTCGACAAAAAATTGAAGGAGACACGGCCGCATTTGGCGAAAAAGAAGGTGCTGTTTCACCACGATAACGCACCAGCACATTCATCCGGAGTTGTCGCCGCCAAACTGCATGATTGCGTTATGAATATGAATATGAATATGAATATGGAACCCTCCGTATTCACCCGATCTGGCTCCCTGCGACTTTTTCTTGTTTCCTAACATGAAGAAATGGCTCGCGGGAAAAAAATTTAGCTCAAACGAGGAAGTCATCGCCGAGATAGAGGCGTATTTTGGAGAGTTCGACAAATCCTATTTTTTGGAGGGGTTAAAAAAATGGCAGGAACGTTGGGAGAAGTGTATATTTCTAAAAGGAGACTATGTTAAAAAACAAAAAAAAAAATTTTGAAAAAAATTGTGTCTTCATTTCTAACACGGGTACTTATTGAACCGCCCTCGTATTTAACTTATCTGTTACACGTGAATAACTAACGGTAATAACAATAAATGTTAAACTTTACCATTCTGGTGTACATACTCGTATAGTACATTCTTACGCTCACCCTGGCCTATGATCTATTCATTCTTGTTTGTTTTGGGTGAAATTTGCGAATAGCGTGCTTCTTCCTTTAGTTTCTTTATAAAGGAAATAAAGGGTGTGTATAGTCTATATTTATCACTGATCACTCTAAAAAGCTATACCGTATGTGGTAATACTTCACTTTTACTAATGTATCAGTATTGTATATCAGTATTGATTGCTTTCATAGATTGACGAAACCGTTAGCCTTCAAAAAAAACTTTGCTTTTAGTTTGAAAGTTCTAGTTATCTAACGAAAGGAACCATGCTGAGAAAACTAGAAAATGCTAAAGGCATTGTTTGGAAAAACGTTGGAATTTTGTTGTCTATTAGTAAATAAAATCACAAGACTTGAATTCTATGAAATCACGCATTGAAACCATAACCATCTGAAATAGTCACATACTGTAATGCAATGAACGTCACGGTAGATGATTTTGCATATTGTATTATAAGAGTCAAGAGGTAAGGAAGGATTGAGGAGTAACACCTCGCAAACAACCTGGGTTCAGCTGGTTCCGGCTGATACTACCTTGTGAGGGCCCTTGTCCAGAGTTATGGACGAAAACCATAAAGACGAAAAAGAGATGCTTCGAGATGGTGAATCCGGCGGAAGTTGCAGCCATGCTTCTAGGGTCAGTGTAAAAGAAGTAAAGAGGCAGGTAGGACTCTTCAGCTATGAGAAAGCAACCTACCTAATAGAGAAAAACCTTGAGAAGAAATCTTGGTCCTCCAAGCTGGAGGTTGTGGCAATAGGCTTGCTCTCCATACCGTGTAAAAAGAATGGAATTGCAAAAAACTCTCGAAACTTGCCTCGGAACCACGATGGAAAAAATCGACGACGAACTGGCAAACGGAAGAGGGTATTGAATGTAGGAACGTTGAACGTACAAGGCATCAACACAAAAGTATCTAAGATCCTTGCAAATCTCTCCAAATATAAAAAGCATTTCATTGCCCTAACTAAAATAAAAAAGAAAGGAACAGGAAACAAACAAATAGGAGACTATCTTCACTTCTACAGTAGTAGAGTAGAGAAGCACAAAAGAGTGAAAGCCGGTCTTTCGATAACAATGCATAAAAAATTAAAAAAATGTATAAACGATTAGGAAGAAATAAATGAACGACTGATAATAGTCGAAATGAAGATATGGCATCATGTGATTGTGGTTATTGCAATCTATGCACCGAACGATGATGCCGCTGTCAATCTGAAAGATGAATTCAAACACAGTTGACGACCCTCCTCACTCCTATCAGCCATAGAAAGGGAATAATACTCCTGGGTGACCTGAATGCAAGAGTTGGAAAAAGGAGACATGATCCGGTAGTGGGAAGCTTTGGAGAAGACGTAACAAACGACAACGGTATGCGTCTTATAGATATATCGGATGTGGAGTTTCAAACCCGTACATAGGAAAATTTTATTATTAATTTATTTTGCTAATTCTAAACATTTTTTTGTTAATTTGTTGATGCCAGATTGAAAAAAACTTCTACCCTATCGATTGATACCATTACCTCCCCTGTAGGTTCATTCGGGCAGCAGGAATTACAAAAATCTGAATCCTCACGCATTGTCCTATGTACGAGTTTTCAACTCCACACCCGGTATGTGAAACCTACAGTTAAAAAATTTTGAACGGCTTCTTCCAACACCTACACACTCACAGACATACCTAGACACAATCTAGAAGACAGATTAAGTCAATAATAGACTATGTCATAATCAAACAATACACAAGACTGAAAACAATGGATGTCAGAGTATATCGAGGCGCAGAATGTAAAAGCGATCGTTTCTTGTTAAATCACAGATATATGTTCCAAATAAAAATCTCCAACAACATCAAAACAATGACAACTCTGACGAACAAAAAAATGGTGGAAAACAAATATAAACTAGATTTGCTGAAAGACGACTCTACAAATTCCGTTTGGCAAACAAGGTATTACAACTGGAAGAGGAAACAGTAGAAAATATGTACAATAATCTAGAAACCGCATTACATGAAGCTCATTCGAATCGCTAGGAGAAGTGGATAAATATAGTAATCACAAAGACATATAGTGGAATGACGAAATGGGAAAACTAGTGAAAGAAGAACGGAAACTCTATCGATTGTGACTATCCACAAATGATACCGAAAATCAAAAACAGTATATTAGAGCAAACAGAAAAATAAAAAGTACGGTAAAAAGCCTAAGAACAAGGCCTGGGAAAGAAGATGTACGGAAACTGATAACAGCATAGGGGGGACAAGAACGGACATGGCATGGCAAGCAATAAATAACCTAAGAAAAAATCGAAATAGACTCAACGTCCAGATGCTAAGAATGAGCGAATGGGAGAAATATTATGAAGACATGCTGACAGAGACAAGAGAAGAATATTCTTTGCAAGAGACCAAAACAAATACAAATATTCAAGGAAGTACAGGAAACAGAGAAAATATCAACAGGGGAAATAAAAAATTCACTGAGAAGAATGAAAAAAAGAATGAAAAATTGAAAAGCATCAGGTCCGGGAGGTATTCCAGTGGAGCTACTTAAAAACACCCCAGAATTTGTATTACATAGATTAAAGATAATTTTCAACAGATGGTTGTTGAACTTGGAAGATCTACCAAGGGCATGGAAACTAGCATATTTATCTTCCATACATAAAAAGGGATCAAAGAAAAATGTAAAAATTGTAGGGGCATCAGCGTGACGGTGAACATTGAAAGACTGTATGGACGACTTATCAAAGAACGGTTAGAAAAAGACACTGAAATAGCGGAGCAGCAAAGCCGTTTCACAACAGGAAGGTCGTGTGTCGACAACATCTTTACTATTAAACAAACTATAGAAAAAAGGCGAGTGCAAAACCAAGAAACACATCTTATATTCATTCACTTAGAAAAAGCGTATGAAACGGTTCCCCTCAAGAAACTTCATGACATTCTCAACAGGAGTATTATACTTGTACATGGAAAGTATGTTACCGCCTGTATGAAGATATGGGGACGAGAGCGAAAGTGGGCAGGAAGCTATCCAGGATAATAAAACCGACAAAGGTTTCAAGCAATGTTGCTGCCTTTCACCAACATTATTTGAAATCAATGTCAACGAGATATTAAAAAGATGGCAGAACAAATGTGCGGGCATGGGCCTGAATATAAATGAAAGCTTCCTTCACACACTACTCTTTGCAGATGACCAAACCTTTGTTGCCAGTGACTCATACGACATCGAGTATATGATGCGAAATATACCGGAAACCTATAAAAGAATTTCTCGAAGACTAAATATCTGTCAGTAGACTCTTCTCGAGATGACTTAGAGATTGAGGGAAAATTAGTACAATCTTGTGAAGAATACACCTATTTAAGGGTGCAAATATCAAAAGAAGGGTCAAATAAGAAAGAAATATCCCACCGAATTAATCAAGCAAGACAAGAGATTAGTAAACTGGACTCCATGCTGTGGCCAAATAACATCAATAAACAGATCAAGCTGAGAATTTACCGAACTATTGTACAAAGTAGGTATAGTATTATATGGATCAGAAGTATGGAAGATGACAAAACGTGATATTTGAAAGACTAGAGGCGACAGAAATAGATTTCTTCCGAAGGAGCTGTGGAGTGTCGAAGTTGCAAAGAACTACAAATGAGGAAATAAAGCGAAGAATAGAGGTGCAGACATCGGTGATAGCAAAAATTGAGAGACGTAGACTTAATTGGCACGGTCATGTCAACCGTATGGAAAATAGTCACCGCGCAAAATGGGTATTAAACTGGCAGCCCCCTTTCAAAAGAAAAAGAGGCGGGCCTGCGGATCAATACGCAAAACAGCTTAGAAAGGACTTGGAGAGACGAGGTCTGGAGGATGATGACTGGAGAGATAGAGAGGCATGGAGAAGGAGATGCGAGAGACGGCCTGTAGAGCTTATATATATTGTAAGAATCACCACAACTGTTTTGGCGTACATACATGTAAACCTGAAAAACAGAATACAGAACCTGAAATAACTGATAGAAAAATGCCTGTATTTCTGAATCACTACTATAGTGATCATGATTTTTTGTAAACTCTTTTTATACAAATTAATCTTTGATTGATTTGGCAGTTACACAAATTCTGAAACGGGAAATCAAAATAGAAATGATGGAGAAGAATTTCTCAGGGAGATAGTGAGGTATTAGCTTTAGTTTTCACTATAAAAAAGTTGTATCAATATTTCTACGCACGAGAATTTATTTTGTTAGCAGATAACAAGGTACTGTCGTGCATGTTTGGTAAATGAAAGCAATGGCAGCTTCAGGTCTTTGAAAATAAGAGGTGACGTTTTCAGGATATACTTTTAAAATTCTACATATAAAGAGTTCGGATAATATTCTAGCAGATCTACTTTTATGTTTTCCACTAGTTGACAATGAAACATTGCTGAACATATAAATGATACCAGATATTTGTAACAAAATAAGATGTGATAATGTTCTAAGTTGAGTGTATAAGTTTTTGTCACGGAAATAAACTGTAAACAACAAATTGCGTTCTTATACCTGCAGTCTTCTGCTAGATGATTTTGCTTCCCACAACAACGACAGTTCTTTCTGAAAATCTCAACCTTATTAAAGCTATTTTTGTTGGAGTCAGTAGATTTCGCATTTTTTAAGGCTGCTTCCATATTAGATTCTTGACAGGTTAAATCGATCTCTTCAAACAGACATCGCTTTATAAATTTGCTTTGCATGCGCACCAAGCAAATTGGTCTCATAGCTATTCGCTAATAGAGTTCTAAAGTTCTCTTCAAAATTTCTCTCAAATAGATTTTTTTGATGCCGCAATATATTCTGCTATAGTTTCTTTTTTTTTTTTCTTGTTAGCGCTGTCTCAGTTTGTAACTTTCTGGAATTATTGATGGTTGAGGATTGAAGTAGTTTGCCAAAATTTTAATTATTTTTGAATATTCAACAAAATTACCCTTTTTTGTTCATCTTTGCAATATTATCTACATTATACATAATATTGTTCCGACCTTCTAATGTAATTGTTAATTTCCTTTACCTTTGGAGTTCGTTCACGAGTTTCCCATTTACCATCAGACTTGATTCCTTTAGAGGCATATAATTGTACAATGTTTTGGAAGCGTTCATTTCTAGGCCCTATCTATGAAGTATCATCAAGTAATAATATTACCTTTCCTAATCCATACTTTCAGTTACATTACACTTATCCAATCATTGCTTTAAAGCTGAATTCATATAAATCTTAAAGAGGGCAAGAAAAAGACAAAACCATTGTCTTGGACATTTGCCAGCTTGACAGTGTTCTGAGTCTGGATACTTAGTAACCAGTAACCATCTGTTGTATTTCTCTTCTTTCTTATTCTAGTAAGTCGTTTTTTAACTATCATCATTACCTCATTTACAAAGTTCTAATGTTTAAAATTTTCGAGATAACCTTTACGTTGATTCTTGTTGCAATTTTATTACAACGCTCAACGTATACATATAAAAGGTGCAATATGTGTAATTACCAGAGTTTGTGTCCTCTTCCATAAGACACCACCTTTCGATTGGTCCTTAGGCAGTTTGTACACTCATCTCAACCCTATAGCTATGTGCTCTTTAAAGGACTCTATCATTTCTTTTGGTTATAAAATACAACAGTACATCAAAAATTTAAACAAATCCTGTAGACGCTTGTGCATCTTTAATGCTATTTTAGTTTTATCTTTCAAAACAATAACTAATATACAGGGTTATTCACATAAATGATTGTCATTGGTACTTTCAAAATGTAATCCAACATACTACATACTCTTATTTACAATAAGTAACTAAACATATAATAATAAAATGATCAACGATGAATGGTTATATTGACGCTTTCTTGAAATCTTCACCTGATTCAGTCGTTCTATGATCTGGTTTTCTCCGCCAACAGCTGCTATAAAAACGCGGCAACTTGCTTGACGAACTAACTTCATCATTTTAAGCCAAAACCTAAAAAGAACAGTAAGTTCTCTGGATGTGATGAGTAAAAGACCTTGGATTGTCAAGATACGACTACGAGCAGCTCGATTTAGTTTTCGATTCCGTACCATATTTGTGAATCTGGTTCGATTTATTGGTTTCGACTTGGCTGAACTCTCTTGATAAATATGCACATTAAGTAAGCGCCTAAACCGCCAAGCCATGAATATTAAAAAGGGTGAAATGTGAACCGAAGCGTAAGATTTGTCAGCTAACTTTGATTTGTCCAATTCTCCGACAGATTTGCAATCCTGTTGTACTTAAATTTCAAACGTCTGCCTTCAAGCTAAACCAAAATGTTGTTGCAACGGAAAGCAGCTCAGTCTGGGTTTAAAGTTACACAGTTACACATATGACAAGGCAAATAAAGATAAAATGAGAACAATAATAATTTCTAATTCTCTTGATTTCGAAAGAATGTCGCACTGCTCTAACCAATACAGCACAAAATATATCGTGCCTTTCTAATTACGGACTGTGAGCTGAGTCCAGAAAAGCGCATTTTGTTCAGGGTTATTCTAATGGATCCTGAAGTTTCTGCTGACCTCCAACTAGACTTGGCTAGTTTTCTTTTCGAGTGAATCAGACGGTCTTTTGGGGCAGATATATCTGAAAAGCCAAATTTTGCAGGAGAGCAGGGCAGTTTTTTAGCCAGAGGTCTTGAGACAAAGCGAGGGCGACAAAACAAAAAATTTACATCCACTCCTTACAGCCAGGCTTTCTTGTTGAGGAGCGAGTAGACACTTTGGAAAAAGTCGCTGCTGGATTTCTTGGCATAGTCGGATCTATAGCAACGAGAAGGCAAAAGAGTTTGCCGAGGATACCTATTTCAGATTAGAACCGTCTCAGGAAATTCAGTCCTGAATCTATGGGCTCACTAAATTAAACAGTTAAGCGGCTTAAGCAGTAGTGGCTGTCCTAGACAAAGGGTTGTTCAACTCATCAAAATTAAACAACCAATGAACAAGAATTTTTGAATTAAGCTTAAGTTTCTGCTGACATAGGCACAATTGTAGCAATGATCGTTTTCTCGATTGAACCTCAACTGAAATTTGAACTTAAATTGAATAACTGACTCTTAATCTACTAACTGGGGTCCTGACAGGCCACTGCATTTTTCGATGATAGGTGTAGGAACATAGAAGATGACCTAACAATAACATGTTTTAAATGTGAAAAGAAAGAAGAAACGTTTTTCTATTACTTGAAAGAATGTGAGAAATGGAAGTGGTTGAAGTTTAGGAGTTTCAGGTCTTTTAGTTTCAATTTATCACTACTAAACGGGAGTTGCAAACTCTCGTTTGGATCTACACCCTTATTTTCGTACGGGAATCGGGTAGGTTCTAACGGAAAGCACACGGTATAGGTCCTGAACTGAAGGAAAGTATTCAAGATAAGTTCTTGATCTTTTTCTGCTTGAGTTTTACACCGCTTAGAATTCTCTAGATAGAGTCGATGAGAGCGAGTAACTGCCTAACTTTCTAGCACCTTAGGTATACTTGTTACTCTTTCTTCAGTTCTACACAGAATTATTATTCCCATTTGACGTCACTATCAATCGTTTTTATTAAATTGGTCTTGCAGTTTTTAGATGGTGAGCTTACTTTGTGTGAGTCTATTGACTAGAATGGTGGCCTTTCTTTAATTTCTTTCCCAATATCGGTCTTGGTCACGGTCTTGGTTTTTAAGAGTCTCTACCTCTTCTAGAACTACAAATTTTTATTTGGTTTCTTTTGATTAGAAAACGCTCAATCTGGTACAGTGTCTAGTCATCTGGTGCTTTCCTAGTGTACTGTTAATGGGTGCGTTGTAAAAAGCACGTGTTAGATACCCAGTGCAAGTCACAATCAGTCAACTACCCACTTTGTTTGTTCCAAACCAAAAGATTCTCTTCCCACTATGACATTCTAATACTTCACAACTATGAAATTATCATTTCTTTTAATTTATTCTATAATCTCATTTGTTTAGTTTGTCTACGTTTTAATCTTTTTTTGTTGGATATACTGTTTTAGAAATGTGAAGTAGGTCCCATCTGGAGATTTTCTAGTACACCTCACTGATCACTTAATTCTTTTACTTGGATTGCTTTGAGAGTCTTTAATGCTATAGCTTCTTTTTGATTCGTTAGCCCTTAGGTTTAAGAGGGGGATCCAAAATAAATGAATTACTAAACTGAAACAAAAAACAAATATTCACCCTCACTTGTTGGTCTGTTACACTAAATTAAATAGTTTCTTGTAGAAATAATCAGATAAAGTCACTGAGAACTAAAATACAAGTTTCATTCTCAACTACTCCAATTGTGTGTTTTTATTGTTGAACTTCAAAATTCAGCGAGACTAAGAAATTGTTGAAAATGTTACTTGCTTACATTTTATGTAATAGAAACATTACCACGAAAATAATAATGGGGTGCATTCTATGCAGGAAGTTCGTACATACGCAATGAGCATGTTCATTGATGCGTTCGAAAGCTTTCAATGAAAATTTCTCCGCGGAGAGGAAAAAAGATAATGATAATGCAGCGTTGAGCATTAAGATATCATTAGAAGAAACCGTTAGCGTTAATCCGAAAGTAATTTCTAAATCCTTCGTAATGCAAAAGTTCGAAAGCCATATCTTTGTGCAGCTTTTGAAAGCCTTTGTAACTTTTGGCGCGGTGTCCGATTATTACGCTTGATGTCATGCGGCGATCACGATTCGCGATTTGCTTCACGCACCAAGCCCCACGGTTCGAAACCCTAATCGATTAGTCCTACCGTTCACCAGTTCCAACAGAAAGACAATTCGCGAACGCAAACTAAATATTCCACGCGGACGAGCGGAAAGTTAAATGGACAAAGCGACGCCGTAACTTAGAACGAACCGCGATTTTATTACCGCTGTATCTGCGTCCTGCCTTTTGTTTTTATTTTAGTTTTTTCTCTTCCTTTCTTTATATGTAACTTGCATGAGGTAATTGCTTCCCTTAAATTGTAGCGTTGTTGGCATTGTTTAACAAAAGCGCAGGGAAATGTATTATTTCGTGAAAGTTTTTCATACATAGGAAATAATTTAAATAGTAAGCACTCTGGGGCCAACTTCAAAACTTCCTTTTAGTGCTTTGGTACACTTTATAGTAGTACACGCCGCAAACATACAAAGTGTATACATTGCTGTAGGCTTTGACCTGAAAATGTAACTCAATTATTTAAATACTACCTACGACCAATATAGCCACCACACCTTGATAAATATTAATAGATGTAACTCTGTGGAAATATTGACATTGCATTGCATAACAAGCAGCTAGCAGATCCCAACAGTATCTTCCAGTAGTGTAAATACAAAAGTTGCAAATGTATAATAAATAAATCGAATTGCAACTGAATACATTTTAGGGCGAGATATTTAAGATTATAAAATTCTTTTCTTTATAACGTCAGTCCTTTTTTTCACTGCCATCAAAGTCGTTCATTATTCCTATTCTAGATTACTTAAACGTGGTCGCTTTGCCATAAAGATGAATATGAATACAACTATTGGAGCAGTGAGTGGAACAGATTTTAAGTGCAGATAAAAGCGCTAAAGGATTTTAAAACCCTACAAACGAGTGCGTTAGAACGATGTTCATTTAAACGTTCAGCCTTGCTTTTGCTTTTCGAACACATCCCTTTAAAATCCTATTTTGTTGCCTAAAATAACTTTAAGTGGATTTTGATCAGTTTACCGAAACTGAAATTTTGATTTACTGTTAAATTTCGTTGAACAGAAATGGTAATTGTTTCGTACTTGCATTCCTGCTTATCACTTCCTCAAACATTTACAAATGCCTTTCGGTAACGCAGAGACTCTTTAATATTGCCTCGAATTAAAACAATTTATATTCTCAAGGCGTCGCTAAAGAGAACAGCACTGAAATATCTTAATATTTGCCTAAGCAATTAGCAATTAAGACTGCGATCTATAACCGCGGATTGTCGATACCCAGGTTTATTTTTAAACGTGTTCTTGCGGCGCTAACTTCATCAGGTGGGAAGGCCGGGCCGCTAACGAGCGCCTATTAATTGGCTTTCCCTGCTAGGCGGTGCTAGTCAAGCTCGTTAGTTGATTACGTGCGCCCCATATTTGAAGAGGGGGATGCTTTTATATAAAAGATAAAGCCGATTCAAACTGAAAAGTCAAAAATTCAAGACATAAAATACTAATCTTGTAATGGTTTTATCTTGACTTAACAAATATTCTCTTGAATTCCAAATCACGCTGCCATGCAGAAATGAAACGTAAAACGATTTCCTAAGTTAAAGTTATTATTCCATTATGGGATTTCTAGCATGATTCAAGATCTCATATTAGGAACATTGACCTTTCTGGGATTAACTGAACGATCGTGTTAACTGAATTTAGTTTAATTATAAAATGTTTTAGTCACCTCTATGTTAAAGTAATATAAACGCTTTTGCTGACAGTATGAAAGAGTAACAGAGCTTTTGATTTCTCTCAGCTTTAATTTTTTGGCCAATAGTGAGTCACATTTGTTGAGAGGAACTTACAAACTTTTATGCCTTTTAAGTTAATAAAAGAAGTATTGCAACAGTAATTGTTTTTGAAGATTATTCTATTTACTTACCTCTTGAGATCAAAATTCTTAAAAGTTTTCATATTATGCTCCGCATGTCTTTGAACTACTTTCTGAAATGGAACCGCACAGGCTAATGTGACCTCTATAGATTACTATTGTTTGCATGGGTATTATATAAGTTTCCTTAGATTATTTTGAACTAAGGTTATTACTTGCAGCTGACTTTAATATGCTCGTCTATCCCATACATACTGCATACAGAATTAACGCCATCCTTAATCTACTGGAGTTATGTAGCAAGGGGCCCTGAAAAGTAGCTCAGTAAACACACGAAGTCATCATGTTTATAGATTTAGACTTTTATCAGCAATTTAATCTTATCTCATATTACAATATAAGTGATTATTTGAAAATTGCTTGAAGTCAGTTTAGGTCTGTATGGGATAAAACGTCAGTTACATGAAAAAGAAGAGTTCCAAAGGAAGAATTTTGTATCTTCCAAATTCTCACTACTTAAACTCTCTAGCTAAGCTTTTCAAGTGGTAACTGTCATGATTAAATTTTTATTAAATTCATTTTACCTGAAAATATCCAAAACATAATAAAGTTAATAACACAAAAAACTATTTCTATTTGCCTCACAATATTTACGCTACCTCTTAACAAATTTTTGGAGTCGCCTTTAAATAATTAATGTTCAACTGTGTATGATAAAAGAAACAACTAATTAAATCAATTTGCTAAAAATTCCTTACACATAGTTACATAAATAGTGCATCCTTGAATAGGAAATGTTTACAGAATTTTTGTTTGAGATCTTGATTATTATCACAAGAAACCATCTTTATTGCAGTTCTGTTTTTATTGGCATAAACGGTCGTTTGCAACATATGGAATGTGAAATATGAGAATGATGTAAACAAAAATCTAGGCAGTGTATATCCACTTTTTTAGGCCTATTTCATTTTTATAAAATTTACAACCTTGTTTAGAGATCTTTCGTATTGCTGAGAAATCAAATCATACAACAAAACCAAAGGAAAATGAAGACTGACTGGTAGACGTCAATGATTTTCTCGTTTGATCTTTATCTTGGAGTGTTTCTACGATTACAACTGTTGTGGGTGTACTTTTTCATTATTTTTCTTTCCCAGCAGGCAACTTCCAAACCGAAAATTCGGTATTTATTTCTAAAGTCTGTTTTTACGTACAGATTATTTCTTTGGAGCTACTATCTCTCTTTAGATTTAAACGGACTATTACCTATTGTATTACATTCTTCACACCTGTTTCAATGAAACCCTTTAAGTACTAATTTATCAAACTTGTTCTATACCCTTGTCCGCTAACCTCAATTTTTTATTTTCCTTTCTAGGTAGTGTTACAAATGAAGACACAAGTGGATCAAGATGTCACGTAACAAAATTATTATTCCGAGAAAAGCTTAAGATTTTTAACTAAACTTTTTTATGCATAAAACTTTAAAAATAATTAAAGTATTTTGCTAGATGTAATCTTATACTTTGAGATTTTGATAAACATTTTCTCTTTAGGAGAAAATGAACTCTTAATGTACACCTTTACCCGGAGGGAAGTTAAATAGAACAAGTAATGCGAGTAAATGAAAGAAGCTGTTGTGTACACAAAGTATGTTTTTTTATATAAAAAAATAAGTTTAAATACAAAACCTTTTAGTTTTTATTTAGTTATTCCTTTTTTCTTAGCGTTCTCTTCAGTCGCCTCAAAAATATTTTCATAAAACCATCTTTAACAAACTTTAGTTGTTCAGGCAAGTTGCTTATTTTTTCTAATGTCAAACCACATTTTTTTTCTCTTATTCTCCATACTTTAATGTTATCTGCTTGCCCTATAATTCTGCATCCCTTTTTGAGTAAGGCTATTTTATGAAATGGTGAATATTCGTCCAAAAATTCTTTGTACAAGGTACCGTTAAAAAGGGCTCCATTTTTCTTTGTCGCTGGCAACACTGGTCAACGTGAGCAACCTTGTTTCTAATATTAAAGAATAAAAATATAACAAGTAACTATTGATTATTGTGAACTGTCATTTTGTAATTCCTTTTCTTAAGTGAAATAAAATTATTATTCAATACTGTTCTTACATTATAAAATGGATTAACCCATTGAGTTGTGTCTAAACTAACTGTTTTTTTCTGCTGCACTTCTCTTCGCAATAGATTATTGTGCCCAATGTGAGTGAAATAAAAAGTGATATTGCAGAAGACTCTTTGCCAGCCTAATACAAGCTCAAGTTGCACGGATCTAGTGAAAATAATAGAGCAGAATTGACGGAAAAAGACAAGTAAATTCCTATGGAATAGAAAAGTTTAACAGGAAAAAATTCTCTTGCTGGAAATACCAGTTAGAGATAATTTTTAGAGCCGAAGGCCTTTCTGAAGTTGTTATCCGTGCTGAAAAACGTTCTAAAAAAGGTGACAGCAAACTGACAGATTGGGACAAAACAAATACCATTTTGTCTTGAGCAGTTACAAACTGTCATGATCTGTACGACTGCCGCTTTCATATGGACCAGTCTTAATTTAATTTATAACCAGCGTTCATCCGTAAATAAAACAAGCTTAAAGCAGCAATCCTTTAACTATAAAATGCCTGCAAATTCGTCAATTGCAAGCTTGTTGGGGGACGTTGAATCACTTGTGCAAGCATTAACAAACGTCGGTGAGACTATTAGCGATATTGACAAAATTTTCAAGGTGTTAGGATGTTTGTCACCTAAATATAATGATTTTGTAACAGCTTGGTACTCAACGGATAAAAGCAAGCAAACCTATGATAATCTGACCTCTCATTTATTAAAAGAAGAGGAACGATTACAGCTGGATGTAGAGCAGCCAACCTCAGCTCTTGTCGCGCGGCAGGTTAAAAGTGCTGACTCACCAAAGCGGAAATTTTGCCATTTTTGTAAACGGAAAGGACATTTAAAGAGGGAATGTTTCCGCAGAATTGACCAGCAAGAAAACAGCAAGAAGAAGATGAATGATTCGACCAACAGTGACACTACTAAACGCCAAGGGTCCATCACTCATCACGCTTTGCTTGCAGAAGTGAATTATTGCTGAGATTTTATACTTATAGCAGAAGAGAGGAACATTGAGGCACGAGTGTCCTAAGATACTTAGTGAAGCTTCTAAGCACATAACTTCTCAGCGTACGTGGTTCTAAGAGTTCTCTCAACTGGCATCAAACATTTCAATACAAATGGCAGACGATAGGATCATTTATACTGTTGGAATTGGAACAGTGCCAATAACGGCCCTGGTTAAAGTCAAGTGGGAGCATCGAACATTAACAAACACACTGTATGCTCCAGAAATGCATAAGAATCTATTTTCAGTGGGCACTAGCGCTGCTCTTGGGCAAACAGCGTTGTTCACGGAGGATGATGTGACTGTTTGCAAAAATAGTGAGATTATAGCCTCTGGAGAAGTACTCCCAAATCGATCCTACAGCATGCATTCTAGACCGATGCAAATCGAACAAGCCAATACAGCTGCAGAATATCAAGTAATGCTATGGCATGAACGCCTTGGGCATGTGAGTTTTTCAAAAATTAATCAACTTAGCCGGATAGAGTTATTAATAATCCTCTTTTTAAAAATGTACCTTCTTGTAAGGTTTGTCAGTTTGGAAGGAAGCCTTTCACGACAAACCCCTCTCGATCTCAAGTGCCCGAAGAATATATTCATTCAGATGGTTGCGGGAAAATGCCAGTCCAGTCTATTAGTGGAGCAAACTATTTTGTTGTTTTCAAGGACAATTTATCAAGCTACAGAAAAGCCTATTTTGTGCAGCACAAAAGTGACGTTTTTGCAAAATTTTTGGAATTTAAAAATCTATTGGAGAAGCAAACCAACAATCAGCTAAAGGTATTCAAGAGCGTTCAAGGTTTTGGGTACATTAATTCAAAGTTTGATTCAAATGGGATTGTGCATGAGAAAAGCCCACCTTACACGCCAGAGCAAAATGGCCGAATTGAACGTGACCATTGGTACACGGTTGAGGTAGCTAGGTCTATGTTACTGGGTTCTGGTCTACCAGAAAGCCCATGGGCTGAAGTTGTTAATACAGTTGTTCACATTCTAAATAGAATATCAATAAAATTAAACAAAAACGTCTCTCCTTACGAACTTTGGAAGGGAAAGTCACCCAAACTGGGCTATCTTACAAAATTTGGTGCTCTGGCGTACATGCACATTCCAAGAAAATTAAGAACAAAATTTGAGGCAAAATCAAGGGAAATTGGTTATAAGGATGAGAGTCCGAACTATCAATTACATGATCCTATTGAAAAAACAATTACAGTTTGAAGAAATGTTGTCTTCAATGAATCAGTTCAGGTCGATAAACCTGAATATCTCAAATCGTATGGTGTTTTTTGTAATGTTGTAGATGAAACTAAAGATATTTGTGATCCTCTTACACATGAAGCAGAGGAGGAAGTCTCTGCAAATCAAATCGCTGTAGAAAATATGGGTAAAGACGGTGCATCATCTTCAGCATCCGACACTATTGAATTAAGACGTCGTGCCTCTATTATGAAACCTAAACAATTTGATGATTTTGATATGGTATGTGTTGCGGTTATGAATGAACCTACCACTTTTAAGGAAGCCATGTCAAGCACTGATGCAGATTTCCGGAAGGAACTCGTGAAAGAAGAAATGATACCTGGACTCTTGTAGCAAGACCTGAAAGTAAGAATATTATTGAGAGTAAGTGGGTTTACCGTATTAACACAAATTTGAATGACCGGGTAATTCGATTCAAAGTTCGCTTGTGTGCTCAGGGCTATACCCAAGTCGAAGGGATCGACTTCAAAGAGAGTTTTGCTCTAGTGGTGAGATATGATTCCGTTCGCATTCTATTATCAATAGCAGCAGTTAGGGATTTAGAGATTAGGCAATTTAACATAAAAACTGCCTTCTTAAATGGTACACTGGAGGAAGAGATTTACATGTCTCGACCTCCTGGGTTTGAAAAAGGAAACCTAATTTGCAAGCTTAACAGAAGTCTTTATGAGTTGAAAGAATCTCGTTACTGCTGGAACAAAACTTTTGCAAAATTTCTATCACAATTTTCTGTTAAGAAATTAGATTCAGACAAGAGCGTTTTTAAAGTCAAATTTAGACATGGAGATCTTATTTTAGCTTGGACGTTTAATAGGGAATGATCCAAAAGTTCTTGATCAGTTTATAGCTGTAATAAACAGAACGTTTGAGTGTACCAGATCAATATGTTGGTCTAGAAATCATTCAAGATAAACCAAATAGAACTATCTTCATTTATCAACAGTCCTATGTATTAAATTAAAAAAAAAGTATTTAACATGGAAAACTCCAAATCTGCAAAAGTACCCGCTGAACTAAATTATTTTCTTCAAAAACAAGAAAATAATCTAGCTGGAGAAGTACCATATCGTCAAGCAGTTGTGGCTCAAGTAAGCAGATTCGTGGACAGTCCATCAAAGGAGCACTGGACAGCTGTAAAGAAAATCCTCAAAACCTGAAAGCTACATCCGACTATGGTATTTGTTGTCTAGGTGCAAATTTGGAGCCACAGACGTATTCTGATGCTGACTATGCCGCAGATGTTGACACCAGAAAATCCATCAGCAGATATACTGCTGTCATGGCTGATAGAGCAGTATCATGGAGCTCGAGGCAGCAGAAATGTGTCTCAAGATCTAAAGCTAAAGTTGAGTACGTGAGCGCTTCAGATGCTGCACAAAAGGCTCAGTAGCTACGAACATTTTTAATAAAGCTAAAAGTGTTCGAGGGCCCCGTTACTCTCCTTGTGGATAACAGGGCAGCCATACAAATAAACAAAGGGACTGAACACCACAAGCGTTCGAAGCACATTGATGTCCGATACCACTACTTCAGAAGAAAGTGATTTCAAAGTGGAGTACGTTCCGACAGAACTACAGGCAGCTGATATTATGACTAAGGCATTGGCGGCGACTAAGCTACGAGCTAATTGCGATATTCTCTCCCTGGGGCCTCGGCCAACTCGACGTGCTATGTAATAGGAGAGTGGGAGTGTTAAAAAGGGCTCCATTTTTCTTTGTCGATGGCAATACTGGTCAACGTGGGCAACCTTATTTCTATTATCAAAAAATAAAAATATAACAAGTAACCATTGATTATTGTGAACTGGCATTTTGTAATTCTTTTTCTTAAGTGAAATAAAATTATTATTCAATACTTTTCTTACATTATAAAATTGATTAGCGTATTGAGTTGTGTCTAAACTAACTGTTTTTCCCTGCTGCACGTCTCTTTACAATAGGTACTGCCAAACTCATCAACTCTCATCCACAATAAACTTGTAATTTTATTCCAAATATGCAACATCCCCGAAAGTTCTTGAAAGTTATAGACATAGTTTGTCATATCAACACTGACACAATTTTTGGTACTGGCGGATTTATTAAGTTCACTATATTGGTCCAGTATATGTAGATATTCTCAACTTTTTTGAGTTTTTTTCTCAATTCTGCCAAAATTTCTATCTGAATCTGAATAGCTGTGACCCACTCTAGGAAATTTGTGATAAATTACTTTAAACGTTTGTTTTTTCAAAATTAAAAGTTGATATAGGCAGATAATGGTAAAATTTTTATTCTGGCCTGCGCACGAATCCGATCAGATTATTAGGCGGTCATATTTTTGTGGCTTCCTTGAGTAATTGGCAAAATCTAAACAAACAACTGACTATCGCAATATTTCCTCGATTGGCCACATCTTCCCATTATCTGACAGAGCCATAAGTCTATATCTAATAATGCGCGCCAAAATTTCACTGAACGAATTTCGCCAAAGTCCACACTATTTAGAAATACACACGAGCATTGCCATGTCTAACTCGAATTGGAGCAGTTAAGATTTCAACAAAACGCGTGCACTTAGATAAATTTCTACTTATATCGACTTAGGCAAAACTTCAAGTATGAATGTGCAGTTGAGAGGATCGAGAATGCAGCCTTTGGTTTTTATGAACATGAGAAATAATCCCCCAGAGCCAGAACCAGTAGATAAGTTTCTAACGGTAATCAGAGGCAATGACGTAGAGCGGGTCTTTCTCGACTTAGGAGCCGAACGTTTGTTAAATAATCATGATTTATTGCTTGAAATTGCCGATGGTACAGTCCATAAACTTCTGAAAGTGTGTAGTCTTCATTAATTGATTCTGAACAACATCCAAATATCCAGCACATTCAAGATCAGACTTGTCCAAACGTTAGAGTCCAGATTAATAAAACTAATTCCTTACAAAAGATACATAATTTAAAAAATAATGAAGAATTTCAAGAACAATTGAATATTGACGACCCAACTGACAAGAGTTATATGCCAGATGAAGACGAACCAATTTAACTCTGAAGGGGAGGCTTTCAAACATGAAACTGAGGTTACTGTTCTTAATATTACTGAAAATGAAATATAAGAAATCTAAGATGTACCCGGAGATAGAAATAGGAAAAAAAAGACGCAACGCAAATCAAGCTAAATGGAAAAACAAATTTGGAAACACTAAAAAGGCAATCAGGACAACAGTATTTTGGGAAACAAAAACTAGACGGGAGATTGAATTAAAATGTAATTTCAAAATCTAAGGGTATAAAATATAGATGCAAATTTGATGGAAAACTGGCATTAAGTGTCAAGAAGTATGAAACTAAGAAAGAACTAAACTCTTTGAACATATTTGGTGGCTGTCGTGTAGTGAGAAGCAAATTTATGTCAGAAAAACCCAACAAAAGTCTAAAATCAGAAGGCCAGCCGAGAAAATCGTATTCATACTGACACTACCTTTATAGATAAAATATCAGTTAGATTATGTAAGACTTTGTTTTGCAATACCTTTAAAATACCAGAAAGAACAGCTAGCTATTGTTTTTCTGAGAAAGGTGTTGATAGTTCACGGAATGTAGTGTAGAATAAAGTGGAAAATAAAATTAATGTTAGTCCTAGGTAGGTGAAAATAAACAAGCCAAAAGAGGGTTAAGAGTTATTTTTAAATAGCGTATCAAGGCTTGAGACACATTACTGCAGGAGGTCTACCAGTAAGTTGTATTTGGACCTCAAAATTGGAACTTTACGGAGTTTTACAGAAGTAACGGATGTGTCAAGAATAACTATCACCATTATCTGTTGCTTGTTAGAAAGAAGATTATCAGTGTCCCAACTGACTATGTAATGATGTGCCATCAGCCCGTTTAAACCTGCGAGCCCTTTTATTGTCGAATATCGAGATTCTACATTTTAGAAATGCAGCTTCTCAATTCTATAAGACTTGGAAGAGTCCCAGGAGATCCAGTTGTCACTGATATCAGGGCTCTTAGGTACAAGCAGGGTGGTTCGATGTTGTTTAAAGTTCGTCATTCGGAAAAATGGAAGCCTGAATAGAAATAGGACTGTTGTATCATACGATAATCTCCCACAACTGTACGATACTGCTATATCAATTCAGAGGGAGAAACATCAGCGTCTAGTGGATTCGAAAATGTCTCTAAAGCAAGCCTACAATGCTTTTTATGATAGTTTGCTCCATTTACAAATTTGTTTTTTACTTAATTAACTGGAAAAGTAGTGATACGGATTATCGCAGATGTGGGTTCGAATTCCACGCGAGAATTGATTTTTCTCTATGTATCTTTCTATCATTAATTTACTAAGTATTAATAACATATTCGTACAGCTGCTTGCATAGATGTCAAAGCCCCTTCTTGCTTTCTCTAATGAAGCTCCAACGCTGTGTTTCCTACATTTTTTCTGTATTATCGGATGCTACTTTGGTTTTCATGCTCTTCAGACTATCACAGATAAAGTAAATGTCAGGGATCTAGTATTAGATAAGTTAGATCCTTGAAGAATCTGACAAAGTTATCGAAGCGTTAAAGTAGTAGTAAAGTGGTTTCATAGTTAACTTTGTATGTTTTTAATTTGGCCAACCCTCAAGATCTTTTCCCGAAATATTGCAATTGCTCGTGAGGAAATGAAATATGTTAGCAGCTATTATAAATCGTGTAGTTATATTAGGACTATTCAATTTGTAAGTGACTGTATATGGCCTTGAAGGAATAGATACTCTGAACACTCTGAACGTCTTGATTAAATTAGACTATAGCCAGAATCTTTTTTATTTTTCTATAGAAAGCCGCAATGACCAATTAAGACAGCAATGATGTACGAGGCACTAAGAGAAATGGATTCATCCAATCTACACTTTTACGTAATTGTTTTCAATTCTTTAATCCTAGAAACATTTATCTTCTTTCAAAAGAAAAAAAAAGAGAACTTGGATGAGATGGATTATAATTATCAAAGGTTTTCCTTGAAAGATAAAATCCGAGTTGTACTCTACCAGTAATCTTTAATTTTACATTGGGATCTATATTCTTTTGATCTATTTTCTTTTTATAAATATCAGATTTAGATCAAGAAAGAATATTTAATATTATAACGCTAAGATATAAAAATATAATAAATCTCCTATTTTATCCTTGCCTTCATCCTCGATTTATGGTTGAAGAAAGAATATTAAAGAATTTCTTTTTTAATTTTAAATTCCAGTTTAAACTACATTAATCATACCCATTAGCATACTTTTTACCTTGATAAACAACAGAAACGTGTTTTGTTATTGCATCAGCTTTTTTACAAAATTTTTCGCTTCCTATAAAAATATTTTCTTGGCTATAATTCATTCAACAAAAAACAAAAATATTTTCCAACTCTTAATTTGAATAGAAATAAATCAAAAATATTTAACCGGAACGACATATTATATTATTTTTTTTCATGTTTGCATGTCTAGATAAAAATAAGAAAAAGTTATTTTTGGGAAGCCACACTATATTTTACGTAAAAATTCTCACAAAGGATTTTAAACATAAAGCTTATAGGTTTAATGGGTTTGGGGAGATTTAAAAGCAGATTAATGAATAGAGATTAAAATCAAGTTCATTAATATAACAGCCACGTTTTAATGGCATTATCTAGGGAAAATATTTAAAGTAAATGAATAAATCAGATAGATTAAGTGTAACCGAAAAGCATTTTAAATTTATAAAACAAAGCTGGATGCAGAAAGGGTATTCGTCAGAAACAAGATAAGGGAAGACAATTTAATTCAATAGTAATTTTTTTATTTACATTTTTAGGTTATGTTTTATATCGGTTTTACAAAGAACGTGATTGATTAAACTAGAGAGATTTTAAAACTTTTTATTACATTTACTGCAGTGAAAATTAAAACTGAATTTAACATTTAAAGGCGATTAGGTCTTTATTAACTTCAGCCAGTGCAAAATTAGTACGACTAACCATTTACCGCCACCATTTACACAATTCAATCCAATGCTGCTAGAAAGAAAAGATAAGAATACAGACTTGTTAGAGAGCAGTTTTATGTTACTGCAATTACTGCAATCTAGTAGTACCACACTAATCCAAGTCAACAATCAAATTTCTATCAACCAATCAAGTTTTAAACAAATTATACACAAAATGTCATTAAGTATATTCATTACGTGATTCTGATATTTTGTTTAAAGTCACAGTTTGTCCTGAGATTTCTTTTTTTTGCGAATAAAACCTTAATTTAGTAAAACCACTTGTTTGCAATGCAATTTAATTACTTAT
>VTPC01007986.1:55041-77926 GCA_011009095.1 Ignelater luminosus
TATTTCTTCTACATTTTTTTATGTCTTGTACTAACTTCATGACCACATTTTATCTTGATTTCTCTTTCTTGGTTTTTCAGTTTTGCCAATGTAGATCTCCAATCTAGTATACGCATAATACGTAACAGTATCACAAATAGCCCATACCGTATCTACCTGGCTTTGGGGGTATAAATTGCCAAAATGGGCATTATCTGCTAGAAAGGTAATCAATTTATTGTTTCTTCACCGTCATACTCCAGCTGAGAATATACGCATCTTGCAAATAATCGTTTTACATCTCAAAACAGTACAAGTTGGTTTTAACTTGTCAGTAGATCTCTTTTCACCTGCATTATCAAACTTAATCACTTGAAGTATTTTTAGAACTCAGAGCGGTTCATAATATCGTTAAAGAATTTTTGTCCACACTTTTTACTCCATAATTGAAATATTTCTTTGTATTTGTAGTACTCCAATAAATCGTCAAAATTAATTTTCGTCAAGTGGTTTCCAATTATTTCCAAATACATCTTCTCCTTCTACATTCGTTTATTTGATAATAGTTTCCACGAATGGTCGCTACTGGTTGTTGTAATATTTTTCATTTCGTCATCATCAGAATTCGCTAGATTTCTATTATCAGATTTGAAATTACTGAAGTTGTTGTCCTCTACTGAATTTTCTTGACCTTCTAGTAAGCCTTTTCTGTCACATCTATTAAAATCAATGTGGCTTATTTCATTTATGATCTTCTGCAATTCTTCAAGGTTTCATAGGTTTTCGTCTATGAATTTTTCAAATTTCATACACTAAAAATAACTGTTAGTAATAACCAAGACTAAAAGTATAGAATATTTGTGACTAAACAGATTTAGTATTTTCCAGACTGTTTACACACAGAATCACAGCCACTCAAACTATACTAACCACCTTATTATATCTTGGATCTTACTCGAACACCAAAGAAATCTTTACTTCTTTACATTATGTTGGTAAGTCCCTAAATATATGAATCATTCTATTTATAACAATGAAAACTGAAAGCACTGGGAAAGTCCCTAAATGTATCAACCATTCTATTTTCAAGAAAGCCCAGAAAAATACAGAACACCGGATAAATCCCTAGTTCTTTACATTCTTTTGCAAATTCCACAAATAAAACATTCTAGCTCAATGATCAATATGGATCCAATGAATCCACGCGAAATAAAACTTATATCAGAAGAAGAATTTAACAACAAATAATTATTACCAACAAAAAACAATAAAATGTAAATCAACAAAATCAAGCAGCTACAGGATTCAAAACCACTGAAAGTTTAGGTAAACACACAAAAAATTTGCATTCAGAACTTAGTAGATAGAGAGTTAATTTCATTTTCCTAATTTTATAATTCAAGAATCAACTTGTTGAAAACTTGTGGACATTCCTTCAAATCATTGAAATGAAGCTGAATTCCTTTATTTAACGGAATAGTCACTTTTTTAGTAGAAAGGTGTAATGTAACCTTGAGTTACAAAGTGGATTATGATTTTTGCATTCTAGGAACAAGGTCCTAGGCCAGACTAACTTAAGGGTTGCCATAGGTGAATGTTCTCATTTACACATACAATAAAACACAGAATTGCACTTTATATGATATTCTATTAATTCGAAGAATACAAAAAAAAATAAATTATAAATATATATGGGAGCGCCAAAAAATGTAAATTAGATTAAAATTTAATAACAAAATAAAATTTAAAAATATAAAATTAAGATTTCAGAAAAACTTATTATATATTTCTATAAGAATAGAGATTTATCAAAAAAGCCAGTCACATAAAATAAATCAAATTGTAAAAATAGTTATCACTCGACCTTGTTAACAATTAAAGTTATAAGAAATACTGATATCTTTTGCAACATTGAAATTTAGTTAACTAAAAAGTTCTAATTAAAGAAAAAGAAAAAAAACACTATTATGATGACGCATTGGTTTAACCCCAAATTAAAATTATAAAAAATAACCCCTTTGTGTGAACTTAATTTATAAAAAAACAATTAAGAGAAACGACATTGAAGTTTAATGTTTATAACTAATTAACTCACCACGTTTACTTCAGGATGAGGTCAAGTAGCGCTACTGGACTTTTCCACACATCTGAAAATTAATCAAAACAAGCGAAAAAATATAAATCAATATCGCTCCTTTTATATAATTGACAAACCTTAATATGACAAAAGTAATTAAGGAGTTTCCCAAAAAAGTTTAGTTTATTTAAAAGAATTAAACAAACCAAGTGTTTTTTTTTGTTATAACTTTAAATTCAAGTTAGTTACCCAACTCATTTATCTTAATTGATCCAGGAAAATTATTTAAAAGTTTTAAATATACGTATTAAAATTATAAAACGCAATTCTGGACTCATTAAACGGTGAAAAACTTGAAAGCAGTTGACCAGATGGATGATCATACGCCTCGTCTCAAGGGTTCGTTAAATCGGCAAGCAGACAGGGCTCAAGGTTGAGAAATTCCACCAGAAGAACCCCTAATTCATTGTTCCCCGGAGATCCAATTCTCAAACGACAGATTAATTAATGCTGCCTCCAGAAGGCTAATTCGTGATTCCTCCAAAAGGATAATTAATGCCTCCTCCGTAAAGGCTAATAGGACAAAAAACCAAATGATGCATTAGAAAGGGTACAACAATAAAAAATTATCCTTACCCTAAGATTTAGACCTTTTAAACACTAAAACTTGCGTCAAAGATGGTTACTGCAAGAACACAGCACAAAATCTCTTTGCGTTCTTTCTGTCCTCGACAACGTCGTTGTTCGTTCAAGCAACTTTCTCCCCCCAGATCAGACAATCAGATTAACAGACATATTTAAAAACAGGAAAATTATACCCAGCGTATCACTGTCAACAAGTAATATTAAGTAAGAAGGAAATATTCAACCTGAATTTGATTAATAAAAGAATAGGACTACAAGAAATTATAAACCCACGCCTCAAGGGTAAAGGACAACAATTTTGTAACAGGAATTGATGAAATGACTGTTACAAAGGTCAAGTACCCTTGCGTTCTTGCTCCCACTATTATCAGTCCTAATCGCAAAGCATTTCTTACAAGTACATGAACTTGTAACAATTCTTGTCACACTAGAAGCTTCACATTTCTCAGTTCCATATCCTCAATCAAGTATTTTTTTTTAAATATCCATTTTATCTAGTAGAGACGAAGCTTCGAAGTACCTTTCCGCTACTGAATTGGAATACAGGCAAATCGGTATCAGGATTTTTCAGTATGGTAGCAGTAGAGACTAACATTTATTCCATTGCGAAATCAAATCTTAATTCTTTATCAAGCTTAATTTGTTCTTAAAACAACTAATATCCAATGTAGAGAATGCAGACGCTCTTCGAATTTGCAGGTCATCAACTTTGAATATTTTTAATTCTTATCTTGCCTTGTTTATGGTATAATCATCTTGCGGTTATCGTTCTAGAGGTTGTCCTTCTGGGTAGATTCCTCTGGTTGTGAACAAAACGTTAGGTTCTGAATCAAATCTGTTAGAATTCAAGTTAGACATAAGTAAACTAGCAGCAAACTAGCAAATAAATCTAATTCAAGACTCATTCATCAGAATTTAATGTTAAGCATTCAATCAAAGTCAGAAACTTAATACGATAAAGAAACGTCCTTACAGCTCATAATAAACCCAAAAGTGATTTAACAATAAACAACTTTTTTTTAGTGGGCAGGGTTACAAAATTGTAATGCGCAATTCGTTTGATGTGCACCCAAATTTGTGAATATAGTAAAAACTAAATTTTTTCGTCAAACATGAAGAGCCTGCTTTTAAATTAATGTAGATGTCAACCAAATTCCCATCATTAATTACTTTTTGGTTCCAGGCCGAATTAATACGGGCAAAGAATCCATTTCGCAATGGAAAACTACTGGGCGTTCCTAATTTTTTTTTAATACCACATGAGATTTTACATAAAATAATAATAATAAAAGAAATAAAATAGAAATTCAGTATAAATTGTGTCAGAATTTCAAGGTTTTATCATCTAGAGTACTTTTGCTTCCAGTTGAATGAATTTGGAGGTTATACAGTAATGAACACTACATCAGGTATTCTCGTTTTTTCAATCGATTTGTTGATTAGCCATTTAATTGGTGCCGTTTGTACACTCAACTACAGGCCAAAACATTTCAAGTGGTAACAGCGATGTTGCATGAATAGTAGAGTTGGATGATTTTATGACGTATCAATGCGTGGTGCAATTAAAACATGTTACTTGCGCTTTTTACTTACAGTCAAGTTAACAAATAAAATTATTGAAATCGATCTGGCATATTTGGCTGTAGGAATTCAAAAAATAAAATTGTTGTTCAAAATATTGGTTTATCGTATGAAAGATGTAATAAAATCTTCATTCAACTACAAACTTTTATTAGTCGTAGTTATTCAGCAAGCTCACTAAAAAGGTTATTCACCACTTACGCATGACTGAATATTATTGAAAATAGTGTAAACTATTTTTAAAGTATTTTGATATTTATTTCTGATGGACACAAAAGAACGCATTTATTGTTTAAAGCGATAACAGGTTTATATTAATTAGTCGTGCCAGGATTTTGCTTCAATAATTAGGTGGAATTTAAATTTTTGTCGTTAAAAATTGATATTTTAAAAATCAACCTACCAGAAAATATGTATCTATAATACAGAGCTTAATAATAATTAGCACCTCGTGTACATCTCCAGCTTTACATAATACTACCTAAAAATAGGAAATAGCTGAATAATCGATAATAATAATTAAAACTTAATAATACAAACATTTTCAGAACATCCAACTATTATCAACTTTGCACACTTTTAGTTTGTTTTTCAAAGGGTCTGTGTATTCTGTGATTTAGTAATTAAGCACGCTTTTTATCAATTAAACCCACGTGTAGATAGAATTTATGAAACTAACGAAATTATAAAGTAGGTCATACTGTAGTAGTATAGCATATTTATTAAGTATAACTGTGCAATAACAATTTCTACAAGCAATTTAACATCAAGCTTTCGCCCATACATAACTCTTTTTTGTTTTTGCCCCATTGCTTTCAGCAAAAACAGGACAATTTATAGCTATGGTAGTTTTGCAAACTTGGGAAACAGCAAAGGTGCGAATAAGAGCAAGAGAAAAATTTAAATTGCTGTTGTTTGAAAGTTGTTACATTGCATGAAAACTATAAGTGCTTGTGTATAGTACAGTGTTCTAGGTCCTCTTGTCAAGCAATATAAATGGCGTACACTTGCACAGTACTTTGTCAAAGTAACACTTATCTAGTCTAGACAGACATTTAAATCTCACTTAATTTAGTACCCCATCTTTTTAGTATATCAACCCCTTTTAGTAACTGACTTACGATCATTTACCAAAGGAAACAGGAAAACACGTAACGTCCGATAAAAGCACCAGAATAAAGAGAGGAATAAACGTTATCTTGAAGGGCAGAACGGCACAAACACACACACACACATACACCTTTGTAGCCTTGTCTCTTCAGGGTCTGTCAGTCAATTTAATGTAGAGCAAGAGAAATACTCGGGAGGATTTCAACTTGTTTGTTATACAAAGTTGCCCTTAAGATATAACAGAGTTGCGATCGTCGTGCACTTATGCAGCTTACTAAGTTTGTAGTAATAGATGCGGTTATGAATCTTCGGTAACTTGAGAATTACTAGTTAACTTTAATACCGCTTTTCGAAATGATGATTCCGAAATCACTTAGGGATCTATTTAACTCCCAAACAAACTTTAAATGCCACATCATAACGATTTATCAATACAATTATTGACTTTGAATCTGTTTCGCGAAAAACCTAAATTGAAGTTACTTTTCAGTGTAATTGAAACTCAAAATTAATTGATTCTACGTCTAATATTTTTGATGGAAGATTTTTTCATTTTAAATTCAGATATTTCCTTTTTGATAAAAATTATGTAATCAAGTTAACCTGCTTATTTATATACGTCAAGATAATATACGTAGTAAAGCCTTTAAAGGAGGATTAAATCCTTCAATACAATTTTTCAATTTTATTTAACTTTAATGAAATAAATTTAAATATATTTATGAAAAAAAAAAGTTTTTTACTTTGATGTTGTTGTAATGAAAAGCTTTCAGAATGTAAAGTCAAAAACTTTATTTGACATTAACGAGTTTTTTTTTAATTTCAGCATCTGAATATTATTTTCGCCTAACCAGTCTTTTTCTTCTCTAATTATAATATTTTAAAATAATTATAGAAGGAACTAAAGTTAAGGTTGTTTAAAATGTAAATTAAAAGACTACCAAAATTTATGTAATTTTAGATTCCGTCGATTTAAATACCTGATGTGACCTTTTAAAGTATCTTTATTTTAGTAGGTTTTTCTAGTAAAAATAATTTAATGAAGATAATGTATTTGGAAAGCCACATTTATTTAGGAGCTTTATAAAAATTTTTATTTATTGCGTTAACCTAGAGAGTCGTTTTATCTTTTGTATGACAATAAATTTGGAGGCGTTTTTGACATTACTTTGTAGTTTCATTCTTAAAAAATAGTGTGTTGAATGTATTTATATAAGAAATTATTTATACTAACTTTTGAAGTTATTTTCTGTTCTTCTTTAAGAAATATAGTATGAGCTTACTATCATCATCTTTGTTATAACGCATTATTATTTAATTTATTTATATACTTGTTATTTGTATTTTCGTAAAAACGAAAAAACATTTTCACACTCTGATGGTAATGATGAAAATATGCTGCAACAAAACGTTATATACTATACCTTAATATTTTCTTTTAATAACCGCACTGTGCTTGTAAGAATATGGGTAATTACGGTCAGTACGGTTTTTTCCACATTTTAGGTTTTCATCTTAGATCATCTTGGTACGTAAATGAACGTTCTATTAACCCTCCAATTCGCATACGTCAAATTCATTAAAAACTAAGCGAAACCTTGCTAAAGTGCCTAGCTAATTATTACTTTAAACAATGTGTATAGCAGTTTCTTTCGATAACTTGATAGTTTTTGAAAAAATAGGATGTCACTGGGTATAAAGACAACTATATTACGTTCTATAACTTTTATTCATATTCAAGTAACACTTCAACGAAAAGCATATAACATACATGAAAACTCCACTTCTTCTACTTCTTCTTCTTCTTAAGGTACCTCCATTACTGAAGTTTGGCTATAGTTTCGGCAAATTGTTATCTATTCCAAGCTATTCTAATTAGTGACTGAATGTCCATGCCTATCCATTCTGTAATGTTTTTCAGCCATGAGCATTTTCTTCCTTCTGGGTCTTTTTTCCCTTCAATCTTCCCTTCCATTGTGAGACTTAGAAAGCCATATTTTCCTTCTCTATAAATATGCCTTATATAACTAGTCTTCTGCTTTTTTATTATGCTCAGGAGTTCTCTGTCAGTTCCCATCATTCCTAATATCCCGTTGCTGGTTAGGTGTTCTGTCCAAGAAATCTTTAGCATTCTTCGGAATACTCACATCTCAAAGCCTTCTCTTCGTCTCATGCTGTTCACTCCGAGAGTCCAAGTTTGAACTTCAAATAGAGTATAGAGTATATGTATGTTTTTATAAATCGATATCGCACATCTAATGAAAGAGTAGAGTTTGTGAAGAGTTTCTTCATCGTTTGAAAAGCTGTTTGGGATTTTTCTATTCGGGCTTATATTTCAGCCTCATGGTCAAGATTATTTGTTATCCAGCAGCCTAGGTATTAGAACCTTTGCACAAATTCTATCTGCTTGTTTTATCTGTGTTTATTTTCAATCCTGCAAACCAACAGCACTGTCCGCGATGATGACTGTATCGTCTGCATATCTTAAGTTATTTATATATTCTTCCTTCTTTCATGTCTTCAAGAGATTTTTGGAATACTTGTTCCGAATATATATTAAATAATAGCGGAGAGAGTATGCAGCCCTGGCGTACACCTCTTTTTATCGGCATGTCTATTATCAATAATTCATTTATTTCAATCAACGCGGTTTGTTCTCAGTATAGATTCTTGATCAAATTAGCATTTTTATGATCCATGTCATGTGGTGTTAGCGTTACTATCAGTTCTGTGTGTTTTACTCGAACGAACGCTTTTTTGTAGTCGATAAAACATAGGAATGTGTCTTTACGTTGGTCCCAACACTTTTGAAGCAGTACCTGGAGGCTAAATAGTGCTTCCCTCGTGCCAAGTCCCTTGCGGAAACTAAATCGGTTGTTACTTAGAGTTTTCTCGCAAGCTCTGTATATACGTTGGTGTATGACTTTTAACAAGACTTTCAAGATTTGGCTCATTAGACTAATTAATCTAAATTGGGTGTATTTATTTGCTTTACTCTTTTTGGGTATTTACATTAGTAGAGTTAGGATCTGTAGGTTTTCTTCATTGCCGTTTTAATGGCTTTTGTAACTTCCGATGTTAGTATGTCACGTATTGTTTCTTGAGTTTTATTTATTTGGAGTTCTGTTTTTTCATCATCAAAGAGATCTTCAATATATTCTTTCTGGCTGTTTCCTAGCTCATCTGGATTTGTTACAACTTGCTTATTGTCGTCTATTAATGTTATCGGAGTGAATCTTTTCTTCATACCTGTGACTTGCTTAACCGTTTTATATGCATTAAAGCGATTATGTTATCTTAGCAATTTCTCTAATTCTTGACACTTGTCATTCATCTACTCTTCAATTTTCCTAATTTGTCTTCTTATAACTCTCTGCGTTTCCTTGTACTTCGTTCATTTAGATTTTTGTAAGATCTTTGCGTATCTATCAGTTCTAAAATTTCATTTGTCATCCATGAATTTTTAGTACCTCTTGTAGTTTTTCTCTTTGTATTGTTTCAATTGTTGTCTTAAATGTATGCCATTCTGTTGTCTCTTCTGATTTTGTTGTTATGTCTCTAAATTCTCATTAGGTGTATCATTGAGTACGTTCTCTGTTTCTGTGTATACTTCTGGTAGTTTGAATTTTTCGAGGTTGAGTTTCTTCTTCCTGTCGTGTTTGATTTTCTTCAGTTTGATTGAGATTTTTCCAACAAAGGAATTGTGGTCGAATTCAATATCAGCACCGGGATACGTCCTAACACCGCGGATACCGCTTTTGTATCGCTTGTCAATCAGTATATAAATCAATTTAATTTTTGGTTGAGTTGGTTAGGTTGTCTACAGGCGCTTTCCATGTGTAGAGCCTTCTATCTGGTAGCTGGAACCTTGTGTTCGCAATCATTACATCCTCTTCTTGGCGGAATTGAACTAGTGTGTCTCCTCTATCGTTTCTCTGACCCAGACTAAAGTTTTCAACAATGTCTTCTGTCCTTCCTTTCCCCACTTTAGCATTAAAGTCGGCCCATGACAATATTTACTTCATGCTTCTTTGTTATCTTTATTAGCTGTTTGGTCTCTTGATAGAATTTTTGTATTTCGTTTTCTGGTTTCTCTGCTGTAGGGGCATAGACTTGGATAAGATTGATATTTCGAGGTTTGGTGTTGATTTGTAGCATAGCCACCGTATCAGATAAGGGTACGAAATTCTTTATAGATTCCTTGCTTTCTCTGTCGACTATAAATGCCACTCCATTGTAGTAATGCGAGTCGTCGTTACCGACATAGTACATTGTGTGCTCGTCAATATTTGTTCTGTTCCTCCAGGTCATCTCACTTCGCTAACTGCTAAAATGTTGATTCTCATTCTTTTCATTTCTCTCACCTTGTTGTGTGCTTTTCCTGGCATAAAAAGTGATTTAGCGTTCCAGGTTTCAACTTTCAGTTTGCCAGTTTTATTCATTTCTACTCTTGCGTGGTTCCTAACATTTATAATGGGGATGAACATTTCGATATTTCTAGGTGTTGACTTTAAGGCTCTATGAAACACACATTCTTTAAGGTCATGTGGTCTGTGCTCAGTCTTCAAGAAAATGATTTTCTCTGCTGTCAAGTCCTGGTTGATTTTATACTTTCTTGATGAGTTAGACGTTTTGAACGCACATCTGATGTAGGTGTATCCAATGCTAGGTTATAAATTCTTTTTTTCACAAAAACGCCTCGATATTCTAACTTCACGTTATTCTCAGGAAAAACTTGATTTTGATGCATTTGTTATAATTTCTTTAAGTGAAGCTTACAAGGAAGGTACAAATGAACATTGTTAGTCTTGCTCCAAAAATTATGTGACTGTCTTTGCCTTTTCGTTTTTTTTTAACTTTACACGAACAAGCTTTCCATTAATGATCAAAATGTTTTAGTAATCGACAGATTTTTGATCGTCAACGATCGACACCGCGACCAATTAATATTGAACGAGCATTCTTTAGAATTTGCTTTCAGACAGAGATCGGTGGTACGACGATTATGTCACTAGATATTCTATACCGATTACCTAAAATTCTACAGAATGTGAATAATGCCTTTGGTTAGACAGTGACGTTAACACGGTTCAGTAAGAGCAACAAAGAGGAGGAATTTATTCAATTATTATCTTTGTTATGAGGTATATATTATTTAAGAAACTGTTTGCTAACAAAGATTAGGAGTACCTATATGCATAATATAAATAAGAGTTAAACAGTCAGAATTTCTCTATTTGGTTGGTCACTTCTGTGAAATAAGTTATTTGATTAATAAGCCATTCTCATTATCCACCGATTATCTGTAGATGTAAAGATATTATAACACCAATTACTTTTAAAATACCAGACCAATAGGCACCATCTATATTTTAAATATTTCAAACTCCTTTAGCTAGACATCTGATTATTATCAAACCAAAGGTCATGGGTTCTATCTCGGTCGCTGTCCTAAGACTTTTCATGCAACAAATCTGTAAAAGAATATAATAGCACTAGGTACAGTGTAACTATGATGAGTTGGAAGTTAGCTGTATATATGCAAATCATAAGAGTTGCAACATCCCTGACTGTTTCTAACGATGTGCTTCACTCTATGACAACAGTGTATTCATGGTCATACTAGTTTCTTAAATCTTGAATACAGGTCGCAGCGATCGTGTTTTCTTTTTAATAAGAACTTTAATATAAAGTTGTGTGACATTAGGTTTCGTTGTCATACGTACTTCCACAAAAACGGGTTTGTAGAATCCACGAGAAGATAGACAGCTTTGTTACCACAAACATCATGTATGTGCTGGAGTAGGGAGAGGCAGACTTGTTCCATGAGACCGGATTGGCTCGTGCGACCACCAAACACATTTCCATATTTTACAGCTCAAATATCAAATTAAAGACTAAGAAAAATTGTTTTTTACTGGAATGCCTTTATTAGAGTTAATTCAGCCTAGAGTTAGAAGGTCAGATTAGGTCATTTTTAGTTTGAAGGGTTATTTCTTAATAGGAACTATAATGGCAAATACTGGAAATTTCATATTTTACTAAGGGATTCTGTAAAGTTTCAAGACTATTATTACAAAACGGTAGAATATTGTTAGAATGTGTTAAACCGTTACAGCAGGCTGGTCGCACTAATTATACTTATCGCACTTTAAAACCTAAAATTCACTACCGTCGACCAACAACAAGAAGTTCTAAATTTCAAACATGTTGGTCGTAGACGGTCGATGCTGTGTCTGATTATGTTCAAAACCACGCATTTAGAATTTTGGTTAGTCGATGAAGATCGACCCAAAGATTCTGACAGCCGCCTTAATGGGCCAATTCCTGACACAAAATCAAAGTACGTTTGGCTCTGTTCTGAGTATTTACTTTTGCTCGTTGGGTCTGACTGGATGGTAGGCAAAGTTTTAACTTGTTTTAGGTGCTTGAACTACACAAAATAGCGAATTATTTCTCAAGTGATTTCTTGTAATGGAATGTTTACTAATCTACAATTCGTCGTATTCTCATAAATGGCAATGCCACGTGGGCAATAGACCTAAGTTCTTACTGTGAGGGCCGAGTCTTGATTTTGATTTGCAATAATAGGTGCTTGTTTTGAGATACATTTTCTGTATTAAATACTGAGTTTTGAACGTATTTCTCTATATTATTAGATAAGGTATCCGTTTTAGTTTTCAACACGATGTGCAACTCAAAACTTATAAAAATTGTATTTCCTCAGTTTTGCATATACAGACAAATATTTTATAAATTTAGTAACACAAATGTCATTTACTTTTAGCATTACTTATATTAAGTTCATAAAATATAAGAAAATTTTTCGTGGGGAAAACTATATGTTCCGTCTTCTTCCAGACACTATAAAAAGATTGTTTCTTGCCAGTGTTAGTAATTGATCTATTGATAATGGAAAAAGATCAGCAAAGGAGGATAAAAGACACGAAAGCTAAACGACAGTATGAGATGGGGAGCGACCACCTACTAGTGGAAGCAAAGTTAAAATTAAATCAGTTAACAATGAAAAACCAAAGAAAGTGTTATTTAACAAAGAAATGCAAATATAAAAAGTTATAAGTTGTTGGAAAAAGAAGTGGAGAAGAAATATCAAGAAAACATTAAAGAGAGATTAGAAAAAACAAGGAAAGGATTAGAATCAACAGATATTGAGATTATGTGGAAAAACTTCGAAGCGGTAATTATAGAAACTGCAAAGGAAATATGGGGGGAAGCAAAAAAACAAACCCCTTGGTGGAATAACGAAGTAAAGAAAGAGATTAGAAAGAAAAAAAAATAAAGTGGCAAAAATACATAGCTACGAAAACGATAGAAGATTACATTAGGTGCCAGACGCAAAGGAAGGCGGTGAAAGAAATTGTGAAAAAATGTAAAAAAAAAGGCAAGGGAATGATTTGGAAATGAACTAAAAAAGGGAGAAGAGGAAAATGGCAAAAAACAATAAGATAAAATATATAGAGGAAAGATGGAAAAACGTTTTTGAAAAACTGTTAGGAGAGAATGCAATGAAGAAAATTGAGCAGCCAGAGGAAGAAATCTCAGAAGAGGAATTTGGTGAAAGATTGAAAAGGGTTAAAATTGGAAAATCAGCAGGCATTGATGAAATAAAACCGGAAATGCTGAAGAAGATGTGGAGAGAAGGAGAGGCAATATTAAAAAATATATTAAACGCTAAATAGGAAACGAAAACGATATCGGAAAGATGAGAAACTGCTATTGTAGTCCGGATACACAAAAAAGGAGACAAAATGAGTTGTGGCAATTACAGGGATATATCATTATTGGGTGTCGCCAGTAAATACTAGAGAGAATACTGGAAAAGAGGTTTAGAGAATTAATTGAATCAATCCTAAAAGATATGCAAGCATAATTCAAAAGAGGACGAAACACAAACGAATGGATATTTACTCTGTGACAGATAAGCGAAAGAATTTCAAAAAGAGGAAATAACATGTATGTAGGAGCTATAGATATACAGAAAGCGTTTGATTCTTTGAATAAAGGAGAAATATGTAGAATTGGTTAAACGTAAAACACCAGAACACCTTGGAGAAGTAATCAAGTGTATATACAGGAGAACAAGCAAATGGTAAGAGTGCAGAAGTGTAACACAAAAGAGTTTATAACCAAAAAAGGTATTAGACAGGGAAGCATTCTAAGTCCCCTTCTATTTATTTATAATAGCGATGGACGAAATAGCTAAAGCAGTAAGAATGAAAACCAAAGGTGTGATGCTGGGGTACAAGAATTTGCAACCTGTGATAGTTAAAGAACTAAGGTAAGCCGACGATTTGATATTATACACGCCATCGGTGAAAAATCTGGAACAAAATATAACTATCTGGGCAAAGAAACTACATAAATTTGGAATGAAGATTAAAGAGAAGAAATCGGAAGTAACGATGTTGGGAAAGGAAATATGAAAAACACCAGTGGAAATCGCAGGAACCAGAGTAAAACAGATTGACAAGATAAAATACTTGAGTGCAAAAATTAGTATATACAGGTCACAGCGATCATGTTTTCTTTTCAATAAGAAGTTTAATATAAGGTTGTGTGACATTAGGTTGTTGTTTTCATACGTACTTCCACAAAAACGGAAATTCTTACTTTCGCGAATAGGGAAAACTTTTCTTAATAAAAAAGAGGTAAGCAGAAAAAAGTTTAACCAAGAGACACAAGAGCATGCTGAGGGCTTGTCAGATGAGGTTCCTGAGGAAATATTGGGGGTGACGCGGATGGAAAGAATGAGAAATAGAAAAGAGACAACTTATGTGGTGGGGACATATGATAAGAATGCCGGACACAATGGTTGCGGAAGCAGCATGAACAACAAAATCAACGAAAAAAGGAAGAGGGAAATCAAGGAAAACATGGAACCAACAACTAGCCGCGCTGATGGAGAAGAGAAATAGTGATTGCAGAAGCGCAGGAAATATGGCCAAGCTCTGTCCTTGGAGAAAGTTCGTCCGAAGCTCAACTCAAACCTCTACACCTACTCTAGCAGGCAACTGAGGAACGGATAAGTAACTAAATAAATATAAGGAACACTTAGGTCTACCACAAAGTTTTTTGTAGGAAACATATATGTTCTGTTTTCCGCCAGACACACTAAATAAGGATTGTTTCTTGCTGGTGTTAAACGATGAGAACTGTTTTAATTTTTTGAAGTTTGGATTAATTTGGTTATGGTCAATAAAATTAAATGTTTTTCAATTCAAATAATTCTGTCCACAAAAGTTAAAACATGTAGGAGTATTATAAGATTACAAGCAAGAACCGCAAGGTATTCAGAAACGGTCAATAATGTGGTACTACACTCAACATCTAGGATGTTTTAATTTTGCTGACGTAAGCCTTAATATCTATTTGTTTTAGAAAAGTGAAGTTTTAAAGATTAAATTGTTAAAACTCTTGATATCCATTCAACACCTGGAAATGTGAAAAGAAGCATAGGTTAAAAAGTAATTTCAAAAATTCAAGATTGCTAGCACCAAAAATGCATTTCTTCAAGGCATTGATAGTTATGCTGATTAACAGATTAGTTATTATCCTTCATATGTACCATCGCACCGATTTTCTTATAACGCTATTGACTTAACCTGTATACTGAATGAAGGCATTATACATAAATAGCACAGGCCCTTGTAACGGGAAGATGCTCAAAAGTGTGCACAAGTCCCGTCCAGACCATAAAGTTATCAATTCTTTAAAATAACATTATAACAAACATTCGTTTAATTAAACAATTTAAATATTGCGCGTCAAGAAAACAAGTATCCGAACGAAACTGAAAAACAGGGGCGGATTTAGTGCGAATTTTAAAATAACATTACACCCCCTCTACCAAAAGGGAGTTTCTTCCAAAACTTCCTTATGTAGAAGTTCAAAAGAAGTATATCTGCCCATGGCGAGACCATGAAGAAACGTAACTGAAGTGAGGGTCAGGGGTCAAATCCTAACACCTCGGGGTCGAAAGACGATAAAACGCCGAAACCTAAATGGGGGGTACGGAATAAGGATTGGGGGTCAAATCCCAACACCTTAGTACGACCCAAAACGGACAAGCCACAAAAAACCAAAAGAAAATTGTAAAAAGGGGGGAGGAAAATCATCCCAGGGGAGAGTTGGGGGCCGAGTCCCAACGCCTCCAGAGGCCGAACGCGCCATAACTGGTATGATTTCTTAGTTGCGCCCCAGGACGTGATCGCGTTGTGGCACTTTGGACTATGCATCCAGCGATTCGAGTCTAAATCTCGCTTAACCGAAAAGACTCGGCTTATGGAAGACCAAAAGATGACAGACGGTCTCCCAAAATGACCCACCGAACGCCCTACCAACCACCCGAAATGCGATCGTACAAAAAAAACCAAAATAAAGGGACACTCAAATCGATAACTTCAATAAGAACAAGACCTGAAGAAAAGAAAACCTAAACGAAAAAAAGAAAAATAATACTAACGATCTAGCGAAGAGCAAAACAAAAGCAAAAACAAAATCGAAATCAAAAACATAAACACGAACAAAACTAAGGCTCTTTTAGGAGGACTAAACGATAATTCACTGCACAAAAAAAGATTTTGAAAACCAGACGATACTCAAAAGTTCCGGCCAAAGCTGATTATTCCCAAAACCTGGCTACTATAAAACAAAAGATAATCGTGATAATGTCTCCACACTGACATTGGAAGGCCTATAACGACTCAGCACAAAAGAACTTCGTACTAAACCGGGTTAATTATTTCGCCCACCACGGGCCAAAAGGGGTCTAAAACCCAAACGATCACAAAGATCACCACAAGGGGCCTAAAGCCCAAAACGACTACAAGGTCACGATACTCCAACCAATGCCGAACAAAAGATAACACAAAAAGATAACACGACGAAAATCTTCCTAAAAGCCAAACACGATACTTAACCTAAACTAGAATAAACAAAACGATACAAAAAGAATCTATATGCGTAAAAAAACTATATACAAAAGGTCACAATCGGTGTTAATAAAAAAAAATCATAATAGGTGACCACAATAAAGTATTGACTTCCCTTCGAGTACACCCTACTCAAAGATGTTACCCACCAACCTGCCCAAAATGTACTAAAAAGGAAAAAAAACAGGGTTCAGAGAATCCGAGGAGCAAAGATGGAGACGCCCCCTAATCATTCTGGCGAGCGAAGATGGTAAAGCTCCAGGGTATCCCGCCAAGACGCCCAACCAACCACCCAAGAGGTAGTGGAAGACAATAGCGAAAAAAGTTTAACGAACCCGGGGGACAAAGATGGAAAAAGGTCCCCTAACTGACCCGCCAAACGCCCAACCAACTACCCAAGAAAAAGGCGAAACCTATTAGTACGCTAGAGTTAATGGTTCAGCAACGATACCAAAACAAAGTCGATAAACTTCATGCAACAAACACTTCCTCTGGAGAGGGCATTCAACGGATCACGAGATCATCGCATCATGAGATTCCCACAACTCAGAAGGCTAATCACACAACAGTCACAACTCTGAACGATGCGTCACCACATGAACTCAAAAACTCCTAAGATGTTTAAACCTCAACAAGGCCAAAAGCAACTAAATAGATTTGATTTAGCAGAATAGTCATTGTGGTGGTAAAAAGATCAAATTAAGGTTAAACTACAAGCCCTAGACCCGCTAGAAACCTGTAGATTCTCCAAAGGAGAAACCTTTAGTCAAAATAAGGAAAAAGGGAAATGGACCTGCGCGCTTAGGAACCAATCCCCTAAAAACAAAAAAAAACAACTCAAAAGAGTACAATACAAAATACCAGAAATAGACTTAAAGATGATAAATCCTGAATAACAGACACCAGAGAGAAAATCTCAAAACGTCACTGGCCTCACACATTGAACAGTTGAAGTCTACAAAGATCACAAAACAAAACAACAGTCAACACTGGGCCAAAGGGTACCTAAATGAAATGACCAAAAGACAAATCAGTCACAACTGTCAAAGAGTTCACTAAAGAACTAACAAGTTCACTGAAGAACTAAATACGGCGACATCGCCAAAATCTGTCACTAAGACAGGATACCAGAAATCAGCAACACTGCTAGCGAAGCTATAAAAGCTCCAAGATGCACTAAAAAGACAAAATTGGTAAAACAAAGTCGGTAGACGGTAAACAAGGTCAGGCCCCAGCACACTGGAGTCCAACAATCTAAAAAGACCTCAAGACAAGATAACCATGATGTCGAAATAGGTGTCTTAAATATCAAACAAAAAGAAACAAACAGCGGCAGCGGTCCCGCACGTTGGGCGACAAAAATCTGTAACGGGAAGATGCTCAAAAGTGTGCACAAGTCCCGTCCAGACCATAAAGTTATCAATTCTTTAAAATAACATAACAAACATTTGTTTAATGAAACAATTCAAATATTGCGCGTCAAGAAAACAAGTATCCGAACGAAACTGAAAAACAGGGGCGGATTTAGTGCGAATTTTAAAATAACATTACACCCTGTGTTGGTGAGAGTTTGCAATGCTGAGTCTTACAGCAAACGTCTTGCTAAGTTTGCTATACATTCTAGTTACAGATTTAAAATTCTCAAGATTTTAACGTTTAGTGTATGGGTTTTCCACTGAAAATCAATTTTAAAGTATGCAGTTTATAAATAATGTTTAGCATTGTACATAAAATGTTGATCAAAGTTGCCTTTAATTATTTGACACCAAGTTAAAAAGAACTAAATATTGTCAGTGAAATTATCGTATTGAACTCCGACATCAAACAAACAGTATGATGCCCTTGCTTTATAATTATCGTTTTAATTATAGTTTACAAAAAATTTAATAAAATAAACGGTGGTTAAATGAAATCAATTTTGTCTAATACTCGCATGCGATAATAGTAATGGAAGATTTTTAAAAAGATTAGGTAAGTTAAAAAATATTTAAGTAATTGGGTAAAGTTTTTGAGGAAAAGTCACGTAATTTATTAAAAGTTGATGTAGATAAGAATGTAAGTAGATTAGTTGAGGAAAAATTTGTAAATTATATAAAACAGTATGTTTGAAACTAGTTGTGTAACGTTCTTTGTTTAAACAAGTCATTAAACGTGGGGTATACTAAGTTAGTTGGAGATAGTTAATTCTGAGATTTAAAACTGTTTGCGTCGTT
This sequence comes from Ignelater luminosus, assembly GCA_011009095.1. Lineage (NCBI taxonomy): Eukaryota > Metazoa > Arthropoda > Insecta > Coleoptera > Elateridae > Ignelater > Ignelater luminosus. Next base: position 73,599 of record VTPC01007986.1, read on the forward strand.
TGCTGAAGCTATTAAAATTTAATCATAAAAAATTTAAATAAAGCCAAGTCAGCGCAATTTAAGATTTACGTTGATTTATTAAGTTAATTTAAGTGTAAAAAAGTTTAAATAGTGCTGCCTATTGGAAAATCACGTCTGCAAATATGTCTTGTAAATTTTTAAGTTGAAATCTTTGTATTGTTTAAAATAAAAGTGAAATAATAATCATCAGAGTACAACGTAGAATAAGTGTAAAAATCAATGCACAGATAATTTACTATATGTGTATTATGGTTTATGAATGATCTTTAACGATGGGAATATGAAATGGTAATGGACGGACAAAGGGCAGGCAAGCAACCTGTGGTGGTTTAGTCGAACTATTTAGTACAAGGTAGGAGTGCATCTTTTACTTAGTTATTTAATAACTAATTAATAGATTATTAACTTTGATTATTCAGTTCCTAGTTTGTTAACGACAGTTTAAGTTTAATTATTGGTCGTTTATCAAAATTGATTTTTTTAGTTTGGTGCAGTAAATTATTTTATTTTAATTTAATTAATTTCCTGAAACAAAAACTAAATAAATAAACTATTTATTTCTAAATAAATCAAACTCAGGCTTTGTTGAGCATCGGGACAAATCAATCTGCACTCGAATTTTTTAGATTCTATATTTTATTTTATCACAGAATTCATTGTAATATAGAGAAGAAATGCTAACTGTTGTTTTAAATTCTACAAATCACAAAAAAAGTATAAAATAAATTTTCAATACGTGTAGAAAACGCGACAGTTTTCAGCGTGTAAACGTTTATTTACATTTATAAATTTTTCGTGGAAATCCCCAGTAGGGGGTTAAAAGTATTCGATTCTATCAAACAACGACGAAGCATTCAAAATCGGCACCTGTCATTTTACTGAAAATTTGACAATGGAAAAAGCTTTTTAACAAAAATGGGATGAAGGGGTCGGTACAATTGCTTACACACAGAACGGAATTACCGTCGAGTAAAAATAAAAAGAATAATACATAATTCACCGTTTCGTTCTATGACTTTTCGAACACAATATCTCCCCTATTCCGCTTCATTTGCGCTAGCATGAGCAAACGAGCTGCCTATTCAATGTTTTTCGTATTTTCGAAGCTTTGCACGTAAAAGTACAGACGCGGCTGTTGATTTAATACTCCTACTTTTGCTTTAAGCTTTTTCACTCAGCTTCCTCTTGTGAAAATATTTTTTTACTGTGGATTTTTAGAACGTATTGTTCCCAAATGAAAAAGTTACTTTCGCGAAAAATGTCGCTTTACAGTTTTAGAGGCAGTTAGTATTTAAAAGGGTTTTCATAAAACTTCATAAGGAAACTACATACATACTAAAGTCGTAATCGTTCCATTTACATTTGAAAATAAAAAGAAAACTGTTACTGAAACTCTCTAGGAAATACACTAGGAAGGAAGCCTCATTTCCGTCTTTAAAATTATCCGAGATGCGCATTTTGAAAGCACGAAAATCTGATTTCTATTATACATTTTTCTCCCGACAGTACGAAATGCAAAACAATCTATTTATAAATGCATGAATCGCAGTGCTTTGGCCGATCTTAGAACGAGAAGACTTCATTTCCTGCAAATAAGGCAGTTACTAACTTTAGGCGACATTTATTAAAATGTCGAATCGGATTACGTCGGAAGTCGTTCGATGTTAGAAACGCAATTTTATAGGAAATTATATCGCCGAATCTTCAGATTCGATTAACACAATTATTTTTAGATATCTTAATTTAATTGCGTTAAAGATCCCTTTAATACTATGCCTTCGAGAATTAAAAATTTAAGAAATAAAAGAAAAGTCATCAAACAATAGTAGGTATTATATATTATTAGTTTACATTAGCCATAAATACTTTGTCTGCTGTAGTCTCTCATTAACTTTAATTGGCACAAAGCAATAATTACAACACAGAAGGCCCATTTGTTTTATTCTCAAAATAAACATCCATAAATTTCATAACTGGCTTTGTTAACTTTCCTTTAACATCACATGTTTACTTCTAGTTCTGTTAGGGATTTCGGCATTCGCTTTATATCAACAAAAATGTTTTCTCTTCCACGGAATATAGCGGCTTAATTAAGTCAGATAATTGCATTTTTTATGAAAACTTCTGAACGTTTACAACCGGCGGAAATTTTTATTTAGTATACAACTCACTTTTAGTATGGCTTGAAATTCATAGAAGTATACAGCACGAGAAAATTACAAAATGTTTTTTAAACTATGTTTAAAAAAACGGTAAATAAATAAATAGTAATAATAAACAATCAAGAATTCTATAAATAAATGATGGCTAAATATATGTAGTTCAGTGCATCTGAAAAACAGATTGTCTGCACATAGCAAAGAGATGAGGCTCTAATTTAGCAAGCTACACATGTAATAAGAAATATTCAATGGGTAACCAGAATATGTTAGAGATTTAAAGAAATGATTTTACATTTATTACATTAATTTAAATCTCGTAGTACTAATGGTAGTTGTTTTTCTTCAATAGTTCAACAGTAAGACAGATTTGAAGGCTATTTGAATGTTTTTGTAATTTTATTACAATAATATCAATAGTTCGCAAGCTTCCAACTTAAGATTGTTGTAAGGTCCTTTCAAGTTTGATCGGGGCTGCCAAATTCTTATATGCGACTACACTTCATTTTAACCAACCACCCCAATTAAATGCTTTAGGTTCAATTATAATATAACTAACCACAGCAGTAAGTGATCGTGATTTGTGATAATGAGAGATCAGAAAAAGGGCCCCTGAAAGTTTATCATCACAAAATAACTCAAAAGGCATACTTCTAAAATTTTCTATGTTCCACGTGCTTGTAAATTTTGAAGTAAGATGAAGAAATCAAGGATTCCAATTTTAATCAAACCAAGAAGTTTGCTAACAAAGTATTAGTTAATTTTGAATAACAAAAAGGTCAATAGCTTTCTGCAATCATTCACATTAGAAACTTAGGCGAGAGAGGCTACTATGTAATTGGATAATATTTGTGATGCGGAGTAAATGTTTGATTCTGTATCGAACGAACGTGTGATGGGATTTCATCTTAAGACAGCACCGAAACCAATGGAGGAAAGTTTCGGAAAATACAGACATTATCAGCAGATGACTCATCAAAACAATTTCAGCTCTATGGGAATAGTGACAATAATACTGCAAAATAGTGCAACAGATTAAAAGCAAAATTTTTAAGGCAGAATTAATTTTTTGCTGGTGTTAACACCAAACACAATTTGTTAAGCGAGCAATATCGATGAATAAGATTCATAAAGATTGAAATCTGGCATAGGCTTGACGTTTAATTTTAAACTAATTTAAGTACGGATGCACATTCATTTGCAATCAGCAAAACAATTGTGTGTTGATATATCTGTTAATGTAAAAGAAGTTGCCTATCTTCAAAGAAACATTCTTAAAAGAAAATGTGTGCTAACTTTGAATTTGAATGTAAAGTATACTAGACCAAAAAGGAATATAAACACCTTTTAGCAAAACAAAATTATTTATCAAAAAGTACTTAGTTTTAATGTCATGATGCCAATAACATTGAATTGTTCTGGTTCTCTTAATAGTCTAAATTATTTTTCTCATTTTTCTCAATTACTATTCCAGTAGATTACGAAGTAAGAGGAAATTTGTATAGCGTGCCCTTAGACACATCGAGTTCTGATATTTTGCCCTCGTTAAGCAGAGTTAACCTGTGGGATGCTAGGATCTTGCAATCCAAAGAGTGACAAATACGATACTATATTTTACCAGAACCCTATTACCAAACAGACATCCGATTCCTTCTTGACATATAATGCGTAGCTTTTTTACACAGTCCACTTTTGTATCGATTTGGCTAGTATTTTTACAAACAGCTTACACACAACCTACTATGTTTATTAAAATCTTAACCTGCCACAGCCCTATTACCTATAGGTTCAATAAAGAATTCCGTCTTATATGAGAATGAACTAAGTTTTAGTGATGCACATAAAGGTTAAAAAAAAACAAAACGTCGTTCAACTTCCAATAGCATCTACTTCCTTGTCTCGCTACTTCTGTGATCAAAACAAGAAACTCAAACTTAATTTTGCTTGATTGTATTTCAGGTCTAACCCCCAAGACGTAATTTAAAATATAGTATCATTAATTTTAATTGCCGAAAGATATTTTTCTTTTGAGATTCCAGACAGTTAATTTGTATGTAATTTCACAACACTGTTAATGGTAGCGGAACATTGTTACTAATAAAAATCAGCAATTCTGCAGTGTAGAGTAATATACTGTGCTTCGATCAC
>VTPC01007989.1:0-24164 GCA_011009095.1 Ignelater luminosus
AGACTTTTTGTTTAATACGCGAAATGCCGTTGGAAACATTCTTAAAAATACCCTCGCAACCATGGTTGCCTAATACCTCTCCTTAAAAGCCTTAAGACTAACCCTGTATACTGCATTGTTCGGCGTATGTTCACACTTCCATGTGTAAAACCGACTTCAAGCACGTGTTTGTCAGCCAATAGCAAAAGAACTTGCATTGATCGCGCACTTTTATTACTATAGTCTTTTTTAAACATATCGCGCGCAGATTTTTATGTTGTCTCACTTCCACTTATCGTACTGAATGCAATGCAATGAAAAGGACAAAGTATTTCCAGCATCCGAAACCAATCGCATTTTAAAGCAATTTTATGATGCGTTTTTGCGATCGCTTTGCCTTGCAGAGCAGCGAATTCCAGAATGTGGCGTCAAAAACTTCGAAGTTTGCGAATTAAGCAACAGTTAGCTCAAACTGTCCTTCTCAGCGAAAGCTTGAGATCGCAAACAGAGGTAGCTTTAAAATCCAATAGCACAAAGGCACGAGATTCCTGTAGCTTAACTTTTAACTCTTTTTTCTCAAATATTTCATACACAGACTGATGATAAATTTAGATTTTAAAGTATACAAAAATGGAAATTTTAGACATCAGCTTACAGATAAAGCACATAGAGACAGAAACGTTATTGGCACTAATTTCTTTATAACAGTATTACACATTACTAAGCAATGAAAAATATACCTAACTACTTTTAACATAGTTTTTTATTTTTACAAATAGAGCTTAGGTGGTCATAAACGTGTAATTCGAAACGGTCCTGGGGAATATTTCTGTTTTGCAGGACTTTTTGTTCTAACACTACCATAAAAATCAGAATCTTCTAACAACAAAATACGCTGTTTCTCTATTAACACTCTAATGTCACGTAAACACAAGTATTATATTTTTTATAGCACTTGACAAACCTTATTTTTACTACTCAAATAAATTTCAAACTCTAATTGCTTAAGAGAGTGTAGATAACACAAAAAGGCATTTCAGGGCTAAGCTAAAATTATTCAATCTCACAGTTTGCTAAATAAACTGCATCTATCTAATGCTGACTAATGATCAATCAACGATTTAACTGTAAATTAAATAGAAATAGAGCAAATCACATTAACAAAGTATTTTTAATGGGATAATTGTTAGAAATACCCTATGACCAGTTTATCTACTTTTTATAGTAGTGTTAATTGACGGATAGAAATAACTACTAGAAATAATTGTGTTAATGCTAGCAAAATCCATTCACTAATAAATCGGAATAGCTTAATACGCTAAGGTTAAGTATTAATTCCCCCCACTTTAATTCCTTTTTATGAAGTAGAAAAGACTCGCATAGGTCGATTTTCAACTTAATCCGGCCATTTCTATGAGGCTAGCCCTTTTAAAATTCTCTTAAATAGCTAGAAGGATTCAGTTTGAAAAACTTTAAATTCTGTTCAGCTTGAACATCCTTGCTATTTAAGAAAGTCAAAGGACTACCTGTCATATTTAAAATGAGATATTTACATCAAAGTAACCTTTGATTAACTCGAAACTTGACGTGTCTAAATAGTTTTATTCTACTTCGTATAAAAGAATTCCTTGCAACATTTCTACTCTAAACATTTCACTAGTCAACATCTAGTTTTCTAAATGATCCTTCTATATTAAAAGAATCCAACGGGATTTCCCACGTTTTCACTTGAGAGTCTTTTTTTGAACCACTCCGAATAACTTTCAATCTTCAGTTTTAGGTCATCTGAAATTTTTAAAAATTTTAACAATCATTCCTATCGATAAGTTTATTACTTACTAGACAATTTAGCCGATGTTCCAGCACTTCCTCCGTATTCTTCTGGGAGTGAAGATTTCGGTATATGATGGTAAAGTTTATCAAGATCGTCTTTTGAATAAACATGTACCTAGAATTATAGTTTTTAGATATCTTTTGTAACTTTTTCGATAATTCAATAGTATACCCTGCTTTTAAGTTTTTCAGAAAAGAGTGCCTTGCAAAAATTTATAATGGTACCTACAGCTGAAGGAACGTTTATACAATATAAGCCTTTGAGTCTAGTAGCATAAGCTTCTACACAAATTGTTATCACGTTTTTTAAAAAGTAAGGAGTTAGTTGTGTAACGAAACTGTAAGGTATCTCTTCAAAATCATAAATTATTTCTTGCCCATTAACTAAGAAGGCATCATTATCCAGTAGCATGATATCTGCAATCATGATTGTTATTTTAAGAAGCGTCGATGCTGAAAATTTTTCAGTGTCGGCACATTTCAATTGCATGAGAAAACGCGTTGGTTCAAGTTCACTCGATGCTGGTAGCATCGCTAAAATACTGAAACATCTATTATTAATATCCATCAATGTACATTTCTCTACGTACCTTGTAGTCAGACACTCTTGAATTTGCGGTTGAAATGGATCTCTGTTCTGGAAATATTCTGGCGTAATTACGAGCATTTTGCAATAGGTAGCATACTTTTGTTTGGCTCGTTGAAGGCTGAATTTACAACCCCGAATGTGATTTAGAAGCCATTGATCTTCTGCGATATTATAATAAATGCTTTATTATTAGCTAAAGGAAAAATAAAATAAATTTACCCCTTTCAAAAGGAGAGAATGGCTGTTTCGAAATCCATTCTTTAAGGTGAACGACATCTTCTTGTATCCGATTGGGTATTTCATTTAGTTCGTTTTCAGCTTTTTCTTGTAGTTTTTTGGATAACGGTCTAAGTAGCATATTTTCGCTTCGCTTTCAGACTTTCAAGCGCACAATAAATTACATGAAAATATCCTTTTAGAAGATTACTCCTGTAAGTATACGTACAGTTGCTTGCAAGCATCTTCTTACATAGGAACTATATTTAAAGATTATTACCTTACTTTAAAACTTCTGACGAGGGAAAAGCTGACAGTTGTTACGAATTTGCAGATGAGATATGTAGGTCTCAATAGACGAAGGTACACTAGTAGCGAGATTTACCAAATTAAAAGTAATAAAGCTGTATTTTGTTGCGTCATTAGGAATATAAATAAAAACTTGATTAGAATGGATTATTCAATTTTTTACTAATTAGGACCTCTATAACGCAGACAAGGTTATTAGAATTTCTTGATATTATTTATCAAGGATTTTTCAACAATTTGCTAATAAAGTTTTTACTTCATATAATTATGTATATCATTTGTTTTTTACCCTTAGAATTAATATTTTATTTATCATATCATCATTTCTTTAAAGTGATTTTATTTAACTGTACTGGTGTTGATATCGTCCTGCAAATACGAGTTCCAAAATTTTGAAGAGCTCTTAGTTGTTTTATGTATAACCAGGTAACGTTATTGACAAAAATTTAAAACAATATAACCTCAGACTAAATATTACTTGTTTTGGTGTGCATTTCTTTTCATGTAACTACAGAAAGTAAAACATTAGTTTAGGCATCTCTATAACGGACACCGCCCACGCCAAAGAAAATGTGCGTAATGCAAAGCCGTCCGCTATGTAGAGGTGTCCGTTGAGAGAGTTTCCGGTAATAGAGAAGACTAAGATTTAGCTCTTCCGTCAACATCAGTGATTACCTACCTGTCGCGTGTTTAAAGTTTTTGTTAGTACCAACAAGTTTTGTTGTTGAGAATAGCAAAATGATGGACTTTATATCTTGCGCTTTTTGTTTAATTTAATTACCCGCTAATGTTCTTTTATTGTCAACATATTTTAGATTTTAATTAGGTTTTTATACATTTTAGTTAATACAAAACAATAAATGTGCAATTACGTGTTACTGTATTTACGTCAGTTCCTTTTTACACTGTGATCGGGGCCGTTCCAACGATATGTAGACAGTGGATATACTGTAGGGTGGACCGCAAAATTTAAGTTTCGATATTTACACTCATAAAACAACATACAGTTTTACATGCAATAACCACAACATGGATCACATATGACTCTACATTAAAAAATTGTGCTAAGCAAAAAAAAAACCTTTATATTCATTGTAAAAATACAAAATAGATATTATCCTACATTAACAGAAATAATAATACTTCACAAAAAAAAATTAATTGCAAAATTGGCAAATATTTAATGCGTGCTCCCCACAAAGTGATCGACCACATTTAATACATTTGTGGCCACCTTTTCTGTCACGAACTCTTGGGCAAATTTCACAGTACTTACTGGATGATCCACCAGAATTTCCAAGCTTGACGCCCTCAACGTCTGTGGTAAATTTTTAATTTCAAGCCGTTTTCTTTGTTGTTCTTCAATAAGTTGTAAGTCCAATTTTATCAAAAATTTTCTTCTTGAATCCGAATTTCCTCACGTATTTGCTTTATAAATAACAAAGGCGTTTACTGCTGCACCATCCAGCATTTCATAAACCACTCTCAGCGACCATCTTCACGTTTTTCTGGCCACTGATTTAGAATGACAAAGCGGATCAAAAGTGTCGACACCTTTTTTTGTTGAATTGTATAGCAAATTTACTACTGACTTTTTTGTTCTTTCGTCAGTAGTTTTGTCGTTATAAATTGTTGACAAAAATAAGATCCAGTTGTTCTTTTTTGGAAAATGCGATATAATAGTTTTTGTGTTGTCAAATGCAAGCATTGTCGGTGGAAATTACCCCAGTAGAACATCGTTATTGGCCCAATATTAATCCAATATTGGAACTTCTTGGCGCAATATTGGTTATCCATATTGGGCCAAATTGCACATGTTAACATTTGGCAACGTTGTCTCAATATTGGTAAGCCAATATTGGACCTTATTATAAAAATCAATATTGGTATGATATTGTATATCAATATCGGAACATTATTGTTATACTATATTGGGTCAAATTGCACATTTTAACATTTTGCAACACTGTCTCTATATCGGTAAGCAAATATTGGGCCTTATTATGAAAAACAATATTGGTATGACATTATATATCAATATAGGATCCATGTAGTTAAACTATATTGGACCAATTTGTGAATGTTAGCATTTTGCAACGTTATCTTAATATGGGATAAGAAAATGTCGGACCTTCGTATAAAGATACTATTGGTGTGATGTTATCCGATTGTTATTCATCAAATCGGAATCACTGTTGGTGTAGTATAGTTGTACAATCAGTTTGTAAATGTTTCTTCCTCATATCCTCCTCTACATTTTGTTGATTAACCTTCACAAGTAAGAAATAATATTTACACACCTTATGCCGCCTTATATAGAGACATAAAACCAATCTTTATAGCATGAACGAAATCTGGCGTCCTCTGCAGTATTTCGCCTGTGTTACAAGAAGCACTCTCTTGCAATGCACAGTGCCTCTTGTAACACAGGCGAAATACTGTAGAGGACGCCAGATTTCACTCATGCTATAAAGATTGGTTTTATGTCCTTATATAAGTCGATGGAAGTGCACTGTAACATATTTTGTTGCAAGTAAAACATAACTGTTAAATATAAAGTACAATGAATTTCCAGTCCCCTAACGGTATTTCTGTTAGTTTTATGGTCTTAAAACTTGACTTATTTAAACTTATGTCTCTTTAATTGAATAGATTTGTTTAAATGCAATACTATTTAAAAGGGTAAACATGCTTTTAAAAATATATATTAAATGCAATATGAAATGTAGTAGTTTTACTACATGCTTTAATTATAAATTGTTAGTTGTTACATTAAAGAACAGTGATAGGCACGTAGTCTACGTGATGTAAAATACACGATTGTCTACACGTAGACAATCTTATGATTTACATGTAGACAATGTAGACAATGTAAAAATGGCGATTATTTCAATTATATTGTTGCAAATTAAGTAGAATGCACAAAAATATTGAAGGAACAAAAAGATTTATTTTCTAAATCATCACAGTGCCTAATATAGTAATAATAATGATTCTGTAGAAAGACGCTGAAGGAGAACAAGATTTATTTTGCTTTTTTGCTCTTTGTTTAATTTGTTATTGTCGTAAAATGGATGCAAATAGTAAGCTGCTAAAGCATATACATTAAGTGCCATGTCTTTTCGCATCTTAACTTTTGACTCAAATTTTTTTTCGTATTTCTCTGGTAGTTTTAAATTTAGCCAATGGTCAGTTACATCTGCGATAGAACATGTAGCTGCTTGACACGAATTAATTAGTTCGCAAATTGGATTAAACAATTCTACATTTTTACGAACAAGCTCGATGAATTCTTCATCAAAAATAAGATGCTAACGCTTTGATTAATTTTTTTATCTTTGATTTCGACGGCAACAAGTTTCATATACTGCTAGTTTTCTAGTAAAGACACATATGAATCGCGGTACGAACACCATTGTGTACTGCTAGGTAGTTTTAGTCTATGACCATCCATGTGAACGACTTTTGTTTCGCGATCTACATGTTTAAATTCTTTTAAAATATCTGTAACTTTGTCAGTACAGCCTTTGTTTAAAATACTTTTAGCGAGCAAATTTCCGATATGGCTACTGCAAGTAGAATGTCCAACTGTATGTTTCAGCATTTTGCCCATTTTAATCATAACAGTAGCATTGTCTGATACAACTGCACAGACAGATGTATTGTATCTTTCTTTAGCCAAGTCAATTGATGAAATAACAATTTCTGATACCTTATCTGCATTTCCAAATTCACCAGATAAGTCTCATGCACTAAGAAATGCTTGTTGTTTATTTGAGTTGTGTAGCATGCTGACTATAGTTTTAGCATTACTTGAAAAATTTTTCTAACCATCTATGATTAAAACCGATTCCGAATTTAAATATTTACATGTTTCATTAATAGAGCGTCTATACAAATTGTCTAATAAGTTTGTAAAGTTTTTCTACTAGGCAACTTGTCTAAATAAGCAGAGTGTAATTTTTTTACAAAGTTTTTAAAATGAACTGATTCCACAGTTACAAGCGGAATATTGCATCTAAATATAAATTTTGCCAAAGTATCATTCAATTCAATCTCTTCATTTTCAGAGAATGTATCCATAGATCTAGTGATAGATTGGCTTTTATTAGTGGATTTAGTTTTCTGAGGTCTGCCGTCATTTACAGTTAATGTATTTGTAGCAGCTTGTTTATTTGGTATCCAAGCACCAGAAGATGATTGTTTTAGAAGAGAGAATGAATTGGTTACTGTAGATGATAGTAGTGGTGTCGTCAACATGATGCTGAATGAGATCTACTTATAGAGATTGAAGATGAGGGCGATGAGGCACTGAGTTCCTTAGGATTTACATGCTTTACACTTAAAGATCCATCAGACATAACTTCCAGTTCCATGCTTCTCCAATTCTGGGACCAAGTGATTTCTTTCAAATTGCCGTTTTTGTCTTTATTTTCGTTAATAAGCACACTTTCGGACGATTCAGATGAAGATGTACTAAGACGGGGGCTTCTACTACGGCTGCGGGAGCGTCTATTATTTTCGCTTTTACCCTGCAAAAGACTTCTGCAAGAACAAGGATTTACCTATGCTATTTGGCATACAAAATATAAATTTACATATGCCTGTGTGTGTATTTGTTAATTGTTTTCCGTACACACTGCACATATCAGAGTATTTTCTGTCACCATTTTTTACTAACGTAAACCCTAGCTTATCAAATAATTTATTTTTACACTGTCCAGCCACGTTTTGTAATAAGAAAATATCTCAAAAACAGCACCTTCCAACTAACGCTTTGTAACAAGAGGTTATATATTAATATGTATTTAAGTTACAGACCGACCATCATAAAATGAGGAAAATCTGCACCTAAACACAGTGGCATAAACAGTGAACGCAATGCGGGGAAAGCGCTGAAGTATTTGGGGGTCCTACAATCGTTTACAAATATGAAATAAAAATAGCCATACAATTAAGAAAGTCCCTATAAGTCAAATTTGTACTGCCCAGTTCATTTTAGTTTTCAGTTTTACCTAAAATCTCTATTGTGTAGTCACGTAGTCGGTTTAGTGCAATTTGCAGGAAGTTATACCTCTGTTGTACAGCTTTTTGCATAAATAATGTCGCAAATCATTTCTTTAATGAAGCAATTAACCAGTGGCGGCTGGTGACCTAACTTCAGGTGGTGCCAAAACCGCGTGATCGTCGCTTGATTGGTTAAAATTGTCAGATTATACAGAAACAAACCAATCAAGCGACCAACACGTAGTTTTGGCACCACCTGAAGTTAGGTCAACAGCCGCCACTGCAATTAACTAAATATACAAAACCTAATTTCATATTAATTATCCAAAATTGTCTTATGTGCTCTTAGGAAACAAATTTTATGTAATTAATGCTAAATCAGATTTGTGTGTTTGATCAATTTATTCATTAATAGAATGTACTGTCACATTATTTATGCAAAAAACTGTACAGTTCGTCGGTATCTTAGAAGAAACTCATATTCTTGTAAAAGTGCAATAATATCTGTTCCAGATCTGTCTAACTTTTACTTTCTACTTTAAAATATAAATTACTTTATGGTGACCCGTTAACGGCCATTGATGCGAAAACGCAACATTAAAGTAATAATTTTTTATCAAGTAAAATAAAACAATACCAGATATATTAAAGTACCTGCTATAAGGCGGTTTTGTAGTATGTAAATCTACTTTTTTCGTTACAAAAAGTAAATATTCTTTTGTTAAAATTTGCATATCGTCGGCGACACAAGAAAACCTCGTAACTCCAACAAATTACGAAAATGAGATATTTATGCCATCTATTGCCCATATGTGTAATCTATGTATTGCGAAATCCTTGTAACTCCAAATAATCTCTACAATTAAGGAGGAAACAACAAAATAACCTCGTAACTCCAACATGAAAAATGTTGATTAGTAAAACCTCATAACTCCAATAGTATCCATGTTGGTGTTTGGTGTACGCAGTGGCTGTACTTGAGCAGTGAGTTATTTCCTAAACCGGACAATTTGAGATGTTATAATTATTGCGTTTATCTAGTTGGTAAGTCCAATATATATTAGTATTATAAAAGCGGTTTATGTATTTTTATAGCAACTGTAGTATTTGTGTTGATTGCTTGTACCTACGGAGTTACGAATTTTTCTTATGACAGATTTTACTTATTATGAAGCACATTGCGGAGTTACGAGGTTTACCAATTCTTAAACTTTGTTGTAGTACACAATGTCTCGCTCATGGAGGATCGTTCAAATTGTACGTTTACAAAATGAAGATACAGTAGACTCTTCAGAATTTCTAAATTCAACCGAATTAAATAATAAAGAATATGGACAAATTGCATCTACTAATGAAATACCTGTCGATGCGCACCTATTTAGTTATCCGGCGGCACAAGACATTTCCGCATTTCAAATTTTAGAACCGCCGGTAAATCCAAACGAGCTAGAGATTTGCAGTTTGCCAATTGTGGTCGTAGATGAGCAAGGAATGCAGATAGAATTGTCGGACAATAATTATATTATTACAGAAAATGGTTCTGAACTTGGAGTGGTCAATACAACTACACCAGAAATAATCAAAGATAATTATTTTCAACTAGAACAAGAATCTTCAGCAATAAATATTGATAAAATAAACATTTCTCAAAGTTTAAGTTCTGATCTAGAAAATAGTATTCAACTTGAAGCAGACAATTCAACCAGGCCAAAATTAATTAAAAATAATTTTCAGTTGGTCCAAGAATCTCCAGAAGAAAATACACATAACAATAAAGTAAAAAGAAAATCTCGAAAAAGGAATCTAGAGTCATGGACTACCACAGACGAACGAAAGAAAAGAGAAAGTGGCGATAAATACTTAAGAAGGAAGAAGGATACTGAAGGAAATTGGATGTATGACGTTCAACGCAACAATCGGCAAATGAAAGTACGATGTAATTATAAGCTGTCAAGAAACAAAAAAGGATTAATGTGTAGCTCAGTGAGTGGCGACCAACGAAAGAAAATATTTACAGAATTTTGGGCAACGTCGTGGAAGGATAAACGCCTTTATATACAAATGTTATGTGATTTTAAACGAACACAAAGAGCGAGAGATAGAAAAGATATTGACAAATCTGGACGCTCAATTTCAATGAACTATTATTTAAAAGTTGAAAGAGATTCGTGTAAAGGTCTGCAGGAATATGTTTTTAAATACCCTATGCATAGGTGAGTGGAGTGTAAGAAATTGGGTAAAGCATAATGGAAATTTTGAACTGGATATTTGTAAAAATAATGGTGAGGATGAAAACACTAGGGTACGAGTTTCTAAAAAGGAGCGAGAGAAGCGATGAAATAGCTTATAATGCTAGGACTGAAAAGCAAAAAGATAAAGTGTGATCGAATATGACTTTTAAGATGGATCTCCAAGCGGTTCTTCTTGCTCCTAAAACAAATGTGTCTGCAATGTATTATAAAACTAAATTAGCAGTGCATAACATGACTTTTTTCGACCTCCAAAACAAAGACTGTACCTGTTTTATATGGAACGAAACAGAAGGAAAGTTGACCGCAAATGAATTTTCAACTATAATCGTCTATCAATTAGAGATTGTCGAAAATGCACTTAAAGAATCAGAGAATGAGATTATTTTGTACAGCGATGGGTGCAATTATCAGAATAGGAATTCGACTCTGGCGAGTGCCCTGATAAACTTTTTTGTCGCTAATGGTGTGGTGGTTATACAGAAATATCTTGAACGCGGCCACACGCAGATGGATGTGGATGCCATGTACAGCACAATTGAGAGCAAGCTGAAGGGTGTTAACATAAACTTACCCGCAGATTATATACAAATTTGCAAATCAGCTCGACGAACCCCAAAGCAATAAGAAGTGTTTTATCTTACCTATACTTTCTTTAAAAGATTTAGTGGTCTAAATTTCGTAACATCAATTCGCCCCGGAAAAAGAATCGGCGATCCCACTTTACAGATCTTAGGGCATTAAAATATAACCCTAATGGAACGATTCAGTACAAACTTCGGTTTGGTGATGCCTGGCAAAACCTACCCCTTCGAATGAATAATATTACAGCCATACCTTTCGCGGAACTACCTGCACTTTACAAAGGTAGGCTTGCCATAAAGAATAAAAATTTTAATCATTTACAGATTTTAAAAACGAGCTTAGAAAAAGATTATCACGCATTTTATAACAATATACCTCATAACTAAAAGAGATGTATTTTGTTTATTCTTAAATTTTCCTTTATATTTTTAATATAAACATTTCTATTTATTTATTTCGTGCATTTTGTTTGTGTCCAGGAAGATGGAGAAAAAGTACGTGTATTTGCAGTACGGAATGGCTGTAAATACCATTTGTGGCCATTTTTGCCATTCAAAGCTTTTCTTTTCAAACATTCTAGGAGTAGATCATCTTCAACGTCTGATTCTGATTTGGGAACAATTTCATCTTTGATTATTTTTTCAGCTGACTCCTGATCATCAGATTTACTTTGGTCCGACTGTAACTCAATGTTTTAACTGTTTCTTCTGCTTCATATGCTCTAACGATCTTCTTGAGTTTTTTTTCGGATAAGTAACGACTACTCATAGCCATCTGCAATAATTACATAAACAACAAGATGAGTAGCATTCGAACCCAAAGCCCTACTGTGAACTTGACAGGTGAGCTGCAAACACTGGCCAGTAAATGCTAAAGGTAATAAACATCTACAGGAATCTATCAAATATTAAAATTAAACTAAAATAACCAAAAATGTTTGTACTTCAAGTAAGCTGTAATAGTACATAAAATAATACTGTTGATAACAGTTTTTGTTATTTCTGCAGAGTGAAATCGTTATTATACTGTCCGAAAAAGTTGAAACTACAAAACGCGTTTCAACTATTTATTTTCGCACAAGTCCAATTCATGACATTCTGTTTGTATATGGACGCTGTGTCATGTGTGTCGAGCGCACGTCGCGTAGCAGTTTGTCGACTTTCTTTAAGTGGTTTTTTGAGGTTCCAGTAATTGTGCGATATGTGCATCTTCTGAGCTTCCAACTACTGTTTTGCCGACTTTTGAAGACGTTTTGAAATGATATTCCTTTCTTAGAGATGCTTTAAAATATAGTCCAGTTAATGAGCTGGGAGAATAAGAAAAAAACAGCACGAATTTAAAAACTCTTTTTTGCAATAAGTTCTATATGACCCCAAGGTTATTCATGACTATTGAAACCTATTGGGCAAACTTTGACGATTTTCCACGGCCAGGGTGGTTTTTCCGAAAATTGGATTTGTGATCAGCGACCAAAAAACCCGCTCGAAACCATTTTCGAGTTAAAATTTAAAATTTTCGAAAACAAGAAAATTGTTTCCAGAAATTAGGCCAAATTTTCCGTTTCTCCATGGCCAGGTTTACTTTTCCGAAAAACTAATGCCGGATTCGTAATCAGCGACACAAAACACCTCCTAGAAACCATTTGTGAGCTAACATTCGCACATTTTCACAACCAAAAAAAAGGGGGTGGTTAAAAGGGTGGTTGATTTCGCGATTTGGAGCAGAAGGGGGGCGGGGGAAAGGTGTTAATAGTCATGAATGATCCTTGGGTCATATAGAAC
This sequence comes from Ignelater luminosus, assembly GCA_011009095.1. Taxonomy (NCBI): domain Eukaryota; kingdom Metazoa; phylum Arthropoda; class Insecta; order Coleoptera; family Elateridae; genus Ignelater; species Ignelater luminosus. Next base: position 12,549 of record VTPC01007989.1, read on the forward strand.
CCATTGCAAAAGAGGTTTTTCAAATTCGAGGTGAGTGCGTTTTTTATTCGGCTTTTTTCCCAGCTTATTGACTGGACTAGTATGACCGATCCGGTAAAGATTCCAGTATTTTGTAAATCGCTACAATTAGCCAACAGAGTTAAAATCATTTGAAAAAAGCATTAGTTCCAACTGTTTCGAAAAATCATATAATAAGAATGATGTAAGATTTTCATATGAAGTATTTAACTCTCATTAAGTATCCTAAGCAGAAAAGGATCAAGGACTATGAATTAAAAGTGTAGAGGTTTAGACAGGATGCAAGTAGGTTATTTGATATAACTTCATCTAAATGTAGTTCGTATATTGTGTGCAAATGCGAAAAAACTGTAAAAAGTACCAATTCTAGAGCAAAGATTCATCGAGGATCAGTAAACAACAAGAAAAATGCGTATTGGTACAATAGACGTTAGAGAAACTGAAAAATTAAGAAAACGAAAGAAGAGAAGGAGCAAACAGTTATCGAGACGCGTCACTTTAAATGGTAGCATTGTTTGTGATAGTGTGACAAATACAGAAATTGAGCGAACAGATACGCCGGTAGCTACACCGGAACCTGCATCGCCGTTTACATTAGAACCCTCGTTAGAGCCCGAACCATCTACCTCAAATTGTCAAATGATAAATTTAGGGTTTCTGGTAGGTCAGCAGCAGCGACTACATCGGCTGTGTTGCAAGATGTGAGAATCATCACCAAAGAGGAGAAGAAACTTGTTATTGATAAGAACAAGGTCCGAAAACCCCGTCAGAAGTGTCGTTTGAAGTTAAAAAAACAATATGTAACTTCTTCCTTAGACTTGAAAGGTTTATTCTTTGGCTGCAGGAACGACAAAGCTTTAAATAATCAAAAAATTGGAAGTACATTTATCGGAAAGCTGTAATTGAGGAGCACATGTCACTATTTAAAGAATCTGAATCTGAATATTTAGGACATGTTACATCATTGTCTGGTTCAGGAAAAAGCATTGCAAAATTCATAATTATCTTTCTATATAAAACAGGCATAAATCCTAAGGGTCTTCTGGCAATTGGTTGTGATGGCACGGGAGTGCTTTACGATTTTTAAAATTGGAATTTAGTAGACCGTTTTAATGGCGGATATGCCAGTTCCATATGAATGAGCTTTATTTCAGTATCTTGATGGGGAAGCCACAGGTCCAAAGGAATACTCTGGAGCTATAGGAAAAGCATTAGAGCACTTTGAGAGATTATCTGTTGTGAACTATTACTTAATCAATGGACTTCTACCAAATATTCAAGAGGAGAATATCAAAGACCTTAGTGCCGATCAAAAGTACACGTACGACATTTGCAAAGCGGTTATTTCTGGAAGCTGTTCTTCAGAGTACGAATTCGTTCTAGAGAGATCTTACCCAGATTCAACACAAAATCAGAGTATAATGTTGAACAATAATGTTCCTTTAAGTAAATACCTGATTCGAGTGATTACGCTTTAAAAAGCTAAAAAGTGGCATTTTTTAATTTCTTGTGGGATGTAAGTTTCTTTGTTTATTCTATTTCTTAAATTTCTTTGCTTGTTATAAAGTTTAGCTTTTGAGAATAAAGTACCTACAAGTACCTGGGATTAATGTTTTTCCTGCCAAATATTATATACAGAATTAATGTAATTTTTCTAAACTACAATTATCTGTAAATCTCTGAAGAGGTTAGTTTTATGAAAAAATAAAACCACTAAACCACTATTCGACCAGAATCAGTTCGATGTACAGAGCTTTTAAAACTTTCTTTCGCTAATGTAGCTTGAGAGGAAATAGAACTAAAAGTAGGTATTTGGTCAAGTTTCGAAAGTCTTTAGATGGAGTTTTCTAGAGACAAATCCTGCAACAAATAAGCAAGTATCCGAGATAGTAAGACTGGAACTTACTTTCCCCATTATGATCCATCCAAATATAATATCTAGAACGACTGGTTTGTCTAAAGAACTAGAAAGACAGGTGCCTTTTAAAATATGTGCAAATACATCTGCAGCCAGAAGCATACCTACTGACCGAGAAACGTTAAATTGATCATCAGCTAATTTTAAATTGAAGAACGTAATAAATTTGTCAATCGGCAAAGTAGTACAGGGCATGTTTGTACAGATTTAAGGTAGTACAACCAGATCTAAATTGAGGATTGGTTCTAAAGAATCCCAGTGTTTGAAAGAACACGCGACACCTTGAGATGCGCTGGAACTGAGCTGACCAACACCACGAACATCTAAAGATACTGAAGAACATCTAAGTCCCAGATTTCTGCAGCATCTAGCTGTAATAAAATGACACTGACTAGCACTATCCAACAATACGCGTACAGGTTGATAGATGCCTTGGGCATCCAAGACATCAACAATGGCTGTAGACAATAAAACTGTGCTTTTAACGTTTGACAAGAAGTTTACTAACGAACAGGTTGAATCTCTGCCGTCATAGATAAAGTCAATTAGGGTGAAGGTTAGTTCGATGTAGAAAGCGTATGGAGAACTGAACCTTGAGCACTAGAGTGCGCTGTATCAAAAGAGACTGAAAGGCCAGAGTCAAAATGCAAAAGAGTGTGGTGTTTGCGTGAGCACTTTTTGCAGGTACTACGAGAAGAACACTTACGTGCAGTATGTTTTGAAGCTAAACAATGGGTACATCATTTGTTAGGTTTAATCAAATTATGCCTATTCTTGGTAAATTGGCCTAGAAATTTTGGACAATTGTATCAGATGATCTTCATGGCATATTTGGCAAATTATCTTGGAATTGTAGTTTGAATTAACAAAAAGAGATGAACTTCAGGTTTTCTAGAGTTGCCATTGGAAAATGCAACAGCGTCTAATGCAGTGCACTGTTTGTTTAGAAACTCTTCAAGGGTATCATAGTAGTTGTCCAAATTTAACTGATCTGAACAGTCAAGTTCGAAGCGGGTAGCAGTGGCAACATCAACTCTATCCAGCAACATATTAAATATAATAAAGTTCCCCTCTTTCACAGGGAAACTTAGATTTTTAAGAGCAGAAAGATTTTCATTAAAGGTATCCAATAAATTCAGCAATGCTTGGGAATTGTCACAATTAGTGATCTTTTTCGTAGACTCAACTGAATTCCAATCAGATGTAGCAATAAGCCTCTTATTTTCATAACGCTTCTTAAGGGCGTTATGCACCACAAGATAATTGTCGTTAGAAACGGGAGTACATTTGATAATATTGTGAGAGCAAAAAAAAAGTGATTCCATATAAGTCTCGGTGTGTGTATATTCTTTCCAAACATACATATAAGGAATGTGCAACTATTGTAAAGCTTGTATCATCAAATTCTTTGACAAAAATGGCTAAAAAGATATATTGACCTGCACGGCGACCTCAAAACATCGAAGATGATCCAGAGAAACTGAAATTGATCACCGAGACCATCTGTCATAACAACACCACACGGTATGGAGGATTTCATATATTCCCACAGAATGAGACGAGTGATAAAGATCATATTTGTTATTTGTTTCTCCTTAACTAATCTTTATTTTGACAAAATCAAATCAGTAGCAAATCAAACATAATAAGGAAACAACAAAATAAAACGAAAACAAAAAAACCTTACCAAAAAGGCCTGTAGTTGATAACCTGATGGAACCAGAAAAGCCAAATTAGATAACAGTCTACCTTAATCTTAAGGGCGGCAAAGGATAATGATTAAAATTGTATATAGATAAGCCCTTGGTTAACAGCTAAAATCTGTCAAAGATTTATTAAACTTGCGGCCTTCCAAAAGAGGTGTAGACCACAGGCGGGTTAGAAGTGGTAAAGAGGTTATAATCTCTTGCAGAAATTTAAAAATCAAAAATGTAAAATATCTTATTAAATAAGAAAGATGCACAAATTAAGGCTTATACTTTTTCTTAAAGCTTTTAAAAGCTAAATGTCACACACTAATGAATCCAAAGCGAAAAAATGAGTTACTGCAGGTATCTGTAGATATCCACACCCATGGAAAACTTGACTACTACTTTTTAGGTTGAAACTTACAACATTAAACAATGCGTTCGAAAGTGTCTTGGTGAGACGTGAGTGGGGCAGGTATACACATAACATTTCACATAGCAAGAAGATTCAAAGGCTTTAAGGCTATTTAACTAGGAATTTAGTTTTATCCAAAACAAGTCGTTATTGTGGCAACTTTTTTCAAAGTTTTTTAAAGGAGTTACTAACTAGACACTACCCTTTGGGGTACCATATTAAGAAATAGGCAAAGCTGAAAAAATGATATGCCGTTCCTGCTACGCTGAACTGGGAACATATTGTTATGATATGGAGAGCTCTTTTTCTCAGTGTCCTTATTTTACTTCGTTTGGTTCTTAATTTTTTTTTATTAAAACGCTATTTTCTTGACCATCTTAATTAATTTATTTTTTCACTGTCATTACATTTATCAAACAAAAAACAAAATTTTTTTTATACTCTCTTTTTTTATCATTTTCAAATATCACTACATTTTTAATATCATCACATTTCCCCTCCATATTAATATAAATTTTAAGCGTTTTATACTATAGCTTAAATTTTGATTAATATTAACTAAAATATACTCAATTGTGAATTCCATTACAATTTGATCTTTGTTTCTTTTATTTGTCTTATGTAATATAATAGATATTGTTTTGTTTCATGATATACATAATCATTTTTTTAATGATGTTTTATTTTATGTTTTTATTCTAACCTCAATTATTTGAATTGACGGTCTTGCACTTTGACATTTGTTAATTGTCATTTTGATATTACATTATTTCAACATAATAAAATTAAAATTTTATAAGTTTAGTTAGCATCATTAGCATTTTATACAAGATTTTTCGTTTATTCCGTTTAGCTCAACATTTGATATTTTCATTTTATTTCACATTTCCTTCCCATTTCCTCCTTATTTTCCTCTATCTTACAACCATCTTTCGTTCATGCTGCATTCATACAAATCATTTTCTACAACTTCTTAAGAAATTGCAAAAATTATTTTCTCTAATAGTAACTTTTTCTCTATATAACTTAACTCCCTGCCCCATTTATCTACTTCAATATCATATTTTATCTTTACTTATTCATATTAAGGATCATATTTTGACCTTTTCTTTTAATATTATCAATCATATCATTAATTATTTATTATTATTATCATTATTATTCTACTAACTTCATATTCAAATCTTCATAATTATCATCATTTTAATAATACTTCATTAATAATTATTTAACTCATTGTGATTATCTTTAACACATTCATTCAAGCATCATTCATACCTTCTTGTCAAACCTAATATAAAATGTTCCCTATTCTTCTTTGGATATTTTTGTCAACATTGGCTTGTAATTTTTACTTTAACATTCTCTTGTAGCATTTATTCTAGTTCTTTGATTTTCTTTCTTTTTCTGTATTTGTAATTTCTTTGTTCCTCTCTGACTCCCGATAGTAAATTCTTTAAATGTTTTTTTCATTATCATTTTATATTTTTCCATCCTTATTTTGGATTTATTATCTTTCTTAAATATTTTATACTTCGATTCCTTATTTTTCTTTCTAGTCTTATTTTTAGATTTTCTTTTGACTTTGATCCCCTCCAACCTTTTATTTTCCATTGTCATCTTCATTTTGTTTCTTCTTTCCGCTTTTCTTGCTCTTCTTAGTTTATTCTGCCAATTAATAGTACATTTCAATTTTTCTTTATTATTATTGTTATTTTGATAATTTTTTTCTTTTTTGTTATTAGTCTTTATCTTATTTTTAAGATTTGCCTTTCTTATTGGTAAAATGTTAATTATTTCTTTTGGATTTATTGATTTGTGGTTTACTGAGAATTTTGCCTAATTTTGAATCCCGCTATCTAATATACAATAATGACTTGGTCCATGATTCCCTGCTGTTGATTTCTCTTCAACATTTTTGTTTATTTTTTCTAATTCTATTTTCACATTCTGCTGGTAGTTTTCTTGTGCTTTTTCTTGCTCCTTAATTTTCTCATTTATATCTGCATCCCTTATTTGTAACATGTTGATAATTTCTTCTTGGTGTCTTTCTATTTTCCTACGCATTTCATTCTGACATTCATCTGTCTTATTATTCACCTCTTCTTGTATTTCACCTCTCATGTTTTTAACAATATTATCCCATCTATTCTCATGATCTTCAAATTTTCTTTTAATTTCTTCAAATCTTTTCTCTTGATTATGATTGATTTCTTCAAATCTTTTAGTATTATCTTGTTTAATCTCTTCTAATCTTTTAGTTTGGTTTTCTATTCTTTTAGTTTGGTCTTCAAGTCTTTTAGTTTGGTCTTCAAATCTTTTATCTTGGTCTTGTTTCATTTCTATTAATATTTTAAGTAAATCTGGTTATTGTTGTCTTATTTCTTTTTGCTCTTTATTTCCCTTTTCAACATCTCCCATGGTCTCCTCCATACTTGTACTTTCTTCTTCCATCTGTTCAATTTCAATATTTTCTTCCTCTCTTTTGGCCCTTTTTCTACTATCTACCGATTTACCTCGCTTTGACATCTTTCCACTACCAACAGACAACTAACAAAATGATAATTATGTCTTTTATTTAACTTGCCCCACGTTGGGCGCCAATTTTTTATGTTATGATATGGAGAGCTCTTTTTCTCAGGGTCCTTATTTTACTTCGTTTGGTTCATTTTTTTTTATTAAAACGCTATTTTCTTGACCATCTTTATTTATTTATTTTTTACTGTCATTACATTTATCAAACAAAAAACAAAATTTTTTTTATACTCTCTTTTTTTATCATTTTCAAATATCACTACATTTTTAATATCATCACATTTACATTTTTAATATCATCACAATATGAACACATACTGCATGATTATGTAGCCATTGCATGACAAGAGACTGAGTCATCTTTATCTGGAACGGGTGTTTCCTGAGTATGTTAAACAATTAGCTTCAAAGAAAATCTTAGGATTCCTCAGAAACCTGAAATTTAACTGCAAATAAAGAGAAATATATCGTAATACTGTAGCAATCAGATTAGAAGATATTCACAGTAAAGGATCTTGATCTGTTTATGGACAGTAATATCTCGCAACGCGTCTAATAGAAATGTCGCATTTCGAATCAAAATATAAAGACAAGTATTGTCAAGATCATTGTGATGTTGTACATACAAGGACTGTGTGAAATAATTATTAAGAAAACAAATTCTACAAGGTTATATTTGGTATTGCTACAAAAAACAAAATTTCGTATAATTCGAAGAATTCAAAATGCAACAACGCAGTTTCGTCTATTAAGCCACTTTGTACCATGCATCACAATGTTATCGAGACTGCAACTTCCATAGTAACTAAATAACACTTGTCTCTCCTAAGGTTCATTTTTTTTCAGGCCCGGCCCCCAACTTTGTTGTTTGTATGTATCAATAAATAAGGTCTTTTATTAAACTCTTGCAAAAAACTAAATCGTGCTGCTTACGTAAGTTTTTGGTTCCTTAATTAATACATAAAGGAGTTGACCTGATTTTTATAAGCAGGTGTTTTTGCAGAACCTGCTGTTTCTTTTTCGTATATCGGCAACTGCACCAGCGTTTCTCAAACAATTGCTTTAAGAGATATACAGTACGCAATTTTAATAAAACACAAACACTAGCAAGCTGTTGCACAGGTAATTTTTTTGTGATAAATTCAAGGTAATAATAAATAAGAACAAATATATAATAATATTTAGGTAATTATAATAACATTCTGATTTTGAAAGACTAAGTTTTAGTAAGTTAGCAGTGATTGCGGTGCAAAGTTGAGCCGTTCCACGTAGGCTTAGTTAAACTTTTTATTAATGTTAACTCATCTCAATTTGCAATAATATGATTTATCGTAATAAAGCTGCACCCAAATAATGTAGTCTACAAGACGTGTTATAAAAAGGATATGAAAGTTGATAAAGAATTTGACTTGTGATTTGTACCATTTTCTGCAAGAAACTAAAATTTTTTCAAACCAATAATTCAGTGTTTTTACTTACCTCATTCTCATTTGCAGTTAGTATGGATGAGCATTTTCAATGCATTTACTTCTTTGGATAAGAGGAGCCTTCAAAGAGCTATAATATCTATAACACAAAAAATAAATCAATGTATTGAAGCGAATGGTGGTCTTTTTGAACATTTATGAAAAAATTAAAAATATATTTATTTTTTTAATTTAATTTTAATAGTTGTTATTGTGATAAGATATCTCAGTATTTCAGTCTAGTTTTAGTTGTTGTTATGGTGAATTTTCCTTTTTGTTTGTTCAAATACATTTTAACGCAAACAAAATTATAGAATAAGTTTAAATGAACTTAGACTGGTTTTGCAGTTACGTTAATTTGTCTTAGCATATGTATCCTGATTAAGATGTCCAGGACCGTACTAGCAAAAAACTGGACGATAGAAAACATCATTTCCTTTACTACAAAATCCAATATTTAAAAAAAATAATTTGAGTTATACATTTGAAAACCAGTTTTCGACAAAAACGTAAGAAGAAATCTAGATCCGTAATGAAAAAAATTGACCTGATGATGATATCTGAAATACGAAACGTCGTATTTAAAAAATGATTACACAGTTTTAAAGAATATAAAAAGTGCTCCAATAATGTGTGATTAGTTTTTAAATAAATGTGAAAACAAAGGCGTAAGAAATTAAAAACGAAGCATTGTTATTTCGTTTTTTTCAGATATCTCCGAAAGTATTCAAAATTTTTAGACTTTTTAAATGGCATGCTGTTAGGCACGTAAATGCGCAGCTTTCCAAATAATTTAAACAAATTTGTATCTTTTACGGTTTTTGAGATCCCCATGCAACTACTCGAATTTGTAACACCCTGTATAATATAATATTAGACTACATATTACTTTTTCTTTTGGTGTGCACTTCTCTTCATGTAACTAGCGAAAACAAAATATTAGTCTCATGTTTAGGCATGGTAAATATTTGGCATCTCTGTAACCCACACGACCCACGCCAAAGAAAATGTGCGTAATGCAAAGCTGTTCGCTACGTCCATCGAGAGAGTTTCCAGTATATAGAGGAGACTAAGATTTAGCTCTTCCGCCAAAATCAGTGATTACCTACCTGTTTTTAGATTATTTATTAGTACAAGGTTAGGTGTTGTTAGATAGTATTGATGATTATTTATTAGTACAAGCTTAGGTGTTGAGAATAGCAAAATGCTGGACTTTACCTTCCGCTTTTTGTATGATTTAATAACACGTCAATGTCGTTTTGATGTCGACATGCATTAGATTTTAATTAGGTTTTTATACATTTTAGCTGATAGAAAATAATAACATGTTCAATTACATGTTAGTGTACGCACGTCAGTTTTTTTACACTGTTATCGGGGCTGTTCCAACGATATGTAGACGGTGGGTACACTGTAGGGTGGAGTGAAAAATTTGCACTGATAAAAGGTTTCACTTCGTACAAATAAAAATTATTAACTGGCCATTCTACTGCACCTCTTCTGCCTATCCATCGATAAGGGAAAGTGTTATCAAGAAACTGTCGGACATTAATTCCGAAATGAGGAGGAGCCCCGTCTTGTTGCAACCATATTCTGTTATGGGGTACATCTGGATCTAGTTCATTAGGAAATAGAACAGCTAAAGCAGGAACTAAGTAAAATCTTAAAAAATCTAGATAAGCATCCGCTGTTAAATTATATTCTATAAAAAAAAGGTCCCAAAATTTGGGTTCCAATAATTCCTGCCCAGACATTGACTTTCTGCTGATATAGGGTGTGCCCTTCTACATACCAGCCAGGATTTAGCGAAGACCAGTAGCGCGTGTTTTTTTTGTTAATGGTACCATTTAAAGAAAACGTTGCCTCATCAGTGAAGAGGATATTTTTATAAAAATTTGCATTTTCCTGAATCCTATGTGTTATTTCTTTGCAAAATTGCAATCTTCGATCTAAGCATCTTCTAATAATTCTTGAGCTATACAAGGTTTACTATACGGATGCCACGTCTCCTTTCTTAGAATTTCGTGTGCAGTGGATTTCTTCAAAGTATGTTCACGAGTAATTTGTCGAACAGAAACATGTGGATTTTCCACGACAGCCAACATTATATTCTCACGTTGTTCATTATTTAGAGCTTTAGGTCTGCCTGGTTTTGGACGATCTTTGACAGAACCCGTCTCATGAAATTTATGCAAAAGTTTACTTACAGTAGACTGAGAAATATGGTATTCGGGGTGCACGTTATTAAACAAATTGCAAACTTCCTCCTGTGTTCTCCTTCTGTCTCCATATCCCAGCATCATTAAAATTTTGATACGATATTTTTCTGATAAATGATCCATAGCAAGTCGTATTTTTGTAACTTTGTTATCCTCACGTTAATCAAAATGCTTAAATTAATTAAACGAATAACTTTTCGCTTCAGTTCGGTTATTAATTGACATTTCTACGACGCATTCAATTGTTGCAACAAACATCACACCGACCATAATGTAAGGTAAGGTAACAAATGAATAAATAAACTTTTAAGCGTGATTCAAACAATTTTTTGCGTTTTAATCAAAATTTACTTATGCAAGTGTATCAAAGTTTTACATCATTGAAAAGAAAAAACCATTCTCTGTCAAATGAGTACAATAAAGGGATACCTTCCCATTAAAAAAAATGAAGCATTATTCGTTGCGCTTTTGTTTTTTTAAAAATAGTTTTTGGTATTGCCCTGTAATGCAAAACATTTATAGCAAACATTTTTCCATAAAATGTATATTTACTGAGATATATAGGATATTTCATACTTTTCGGAAACACTAAAGCTGTGAATACATATATGCAAAATGCAGTACACAAAATTTTCATAATTCACAGTTAGATTTCAAAATTTAGAAAACCTTACAGAATTAAGGTTCTTTTGGTTGATTTAAATTGATTTCTGTTGGTTTCTTTCATTCATATTCTAGAATTTAGTTATGTGTAATCAAGACTTAAAAATATGGATTTTGCATATATTCACAGCTACTTTCTTCACATTGAAATTTTGCATTCATCCGACAATAATAATTTAATGAGAATGATTCATTAAAGCCAAGTAAACTGTCAAGCCAGAACACTTTTTTAGTTTTTAGAATTAACTTTATTAGTTTATAAAGAGTTGCAATATGTTTAAAAAGTTAAAAATAAAAATCATCTTTTTTTCAAACTCTACATTAAAAATCAAGAACATTTATTCATAACAAATTTTTTACTTTTCACAATAAATAAAAACGTGACTAACAATTAATTTGAAGGTTGATAGTTAGTTAGCCGTGACTGTAAATATAAATTTATTTTAAGCAGGGTGTATACGTGATGGCACCAGCTAAAGGACGACGTAAAAAGAGTGCTGTTTCAGATACTATATATGAGGAAAATGCACTTGATACTCCCAGAGATTGTTTTAACTTGAATTCTTCAACTTTTACTTATTGCTTTGATAAATTTAAAGAATGCAATAACGAGATTTTTACATTTTTTAACAGTGGGAACTTTACTGATATTATAAAGAAAATTGTTAATGAAGAAACTAAATCACTAAAAGAT
>VTPC01007990.1:0-18707 GCA_011009095.1 Ignelater luminosus
AAAAACAGGGGCGGATTTAGTGCGAATTTTAAAATAACATTACAAGTTATCTTCTAATGTTATTCAGTTTTTATTTATATGTGTTTTACTCTATCATAGATACTAACAGAGATAAGGCTTGGCCCTGTTTTAACAAAGACAACAAGCTAAATACCAAATAATCAAAGATTTTCATGAGGCTTTGTTCAATATGATTTTTGATACTAAACTTTAGTTTAGAGACTAATTTCTAATTTTTAGATGATATCTAGACTAAACACATTCCAAAATCAATTTTGATAGACCACCTTTACTTCTTAAGAACATAAGCCAAGGGTTAGCATGATAATTATAATGATAATGACACTTACACGATACCTCTTTAACTCTCTTTCAGTTCTGGTTTCTGACTTCTTGAATCCTCTAAAGAGGTTTGTCCAAAGGGGTTTGATTGAAAGTTTGAAATCAGGACGGAGCATTGACATGAACTGGTGCCTTAGTGTAGTGTTAACTATTCTTAAAGAGAATCTCGTTTTTGACCTTTGGTGTCCTTGGCCCTTCTACTGAAGTTTTTTAATTGATAAGGTCACAGTGTACCAAATCTAATTATGTCTTGAACGAGCATGAAAGAGATTAGGATTTTGTAGATTTATACAGAATTTTTTTGTGGCACTACAGCCTATCAAGATTTTTTATTTAGCTATTATATTTAAGTGTGGCTCTAGAATGATTTCATAAATCCTTTTCTAATTTTCTAGTCTTGTAATGAGGGCTACAGCGAAGGTGGAAAGATTCTTTCTGGAGATCCTGCTCTTTGAATGCGAAAACCGCATTGTCGTTAAGTGTAATGTAAGTGGCAAGGCCGACCCAAAGTATGTCGATGCCCTAGGCTCCGAATAAGGGGTGCTTTGGATCGAACCGTAAACGATAAGAACTTTAACAAAAACTTTTATATAAATACCAGATAATCTTACCTAATTCTATTTTGAGCATTATCAAAGCAATTGGTTAACTTGATAATTTGCGTGTTAGATACGTACACAGCGTGTCTTACATTATATATATACATCTATTATAGAATTTATCTCAAATTCTTGCTGGTTATTTCAAACATTCTTAGCCTGCTGCAAATAAAAATATAGAGGGTGCGACGTTTAATTTAGTGAAGATGTTCTTTGCAACCCTAGGTGAAGATCGCACGGCGGACGGCTGTTTTTTACCGGAGAGCTTGAGGTGGGTCTGATTGTTATTTAAAAGAAATGGTTGCTTTTTTATGGACGCAATCTAGCTTTTCTTTTTGATTCTGGAAGGATACTTACCATAGGAGAAGCTAGAGAACCTAATTATGATATTTTGATATGGTCGTGATCCACCAGAACAAAATAAACAAGCAGTTTAACTTAGAGGGGTTTAATAATAAATAAACAAATCAATAGTCATAGAATAACATTGAAATTGTGTAAACACTAATACCTTATGGTGATAATCTCACCGAAAGTATGATAAGACCTTAAGTTATTTTCTTTTTTTTGGAATTGTTGATAGAGTTACGCAAAGTTGGGTAATAACGGAAATTATAAGTGTTTGTTAACGCAACAATGCACGCGTAAGAGCTCTTAGAGTGTAAAAGAGGCGCATGACGATAACGTGTGCCAATAAAGTAGCTGGACAAAATTCGAACACTTTACAACACTTTATTAAGAAATCTTATATTTTATATGTATATACAAACGAAAACTAATATTATAATAATTCTACTTTTCCTTTTTGTATAGTGATAAAGGACCATTGTCTTCGATTTTGCGTAATTTTTCTTTGACGCCTTTAATCATGTGTCGGACAACATTCATGTCAACCTTTTTGACACACAGTCGAATTCTTCTGGTTAGTTCCTTGGTTGATTTTGCTGTCCATTCATTTTTATACACTTCTTGACACAACAAATTCCAACAATCTCCGATTGATCTAGCCTTGGGGATGTTTGGAGGATTTGCCTCTTTAGGTACAAACATTATATTATTATCATTTAGCCAGTCAATAGTCTTTTTGGCATAATGACTCGAGGCTAAGTCTGGTCAGAAGATAATTTTATTATTAGCATGTTTTTCATTAATAAAACGCTTAAGTTTGGCCAAGCATTTCTGGATATATGTCTCACAATTAATAGCTGGAGCCTTGGAATCTTGGATATACAATTGCGATACTCCATGTACGGATATTGCACACCACACAAGCACTTTCGACTCAGATTTAGCTTTAGCTGCAAATCAGATCTCTTCTGGTGTATTCTTGATATCATCTGTATAAAACCCCGCATTTTGATCTCCATTGCTCCATGCAAATGTGAAGTATTTTTCATCATCTAATAATATAAATAAAATAACTTCTTCTCAATAGTCGACATCGTTTGGGAATTTCCAGCAATTGTTTTTCGGTGTAACACGGCACTGTCACTCTATTATGATATTTAACACCCATTTTCATTAAATTTCGTCTAACAGTCTCTTTAGATACTTTAAATTTTCTTGCCAAAGCACGATTGGATGCTCTAACGCGCTCCTTTGCGGCGCTTATAAGTTTTTTCAATTTACTTTTGTTTAGAATTGACTTACGACTAGGTTTTTAATTCCAATAGATGATAAACCACCATCATATCTCGCAAAAATTGCGTAAATTGTACTACGGCTGATGTTCTCCGCTAAAAAATGGTGTAAAACATACTTTTTATCGTGCTGTCCAAGCATCTTATAAATACGTTCACGTAAATTATTTTGTGCTGCAACTTTCATTATGATCACATCAACACCATGAACTATATATGACAGTTTACATAAACAGAAACAAAAACAGTCGATATTAATGCAATCAAGAAGCAATGCAACTAGATTATTCAGCTTGATAATTTGTCCAGCTACTTTGTTGGCACACGTTAATTGTAAATTAAAAATTATTCTTAGTGTTTGCGGGGTCTATCACTTCAAAAACAATTAGTTGTTATGTCAAGATTTCACTTTTCAAAATAGGCGATTACCAACAACGACATAGGGTTAAATTGAATTAACCATGCAAAAATGATTAAATTTAGATTCTAATTTGTAATAACTATTATAACCAAAAATAATTATCTATTTAAAATAAGAAAACTGTAATTATGTTAGTTCACACTTTAGCATATCTTTCCAATCATATTATAAACGAAGCTTGAATAAACAAATAACCAAATAAATCTTCTATATAACAAGATCGTCTTGCCTTCCCGTGCACCGGTAGCAGACACTTAAAAAAAAGGATAGGTCTCATCCTTCTTGGTGAAAAGGTCTTCCAAAACAAGTACGTCTGGAACGTCCGGATACCACTGCATTTTGTGGATTATCATCAAAGAAATTATTGCTTCATTCATTCAAAAACAGGGAGAATGGAAAAGCGAAGACAAAGGGGCAAACGAAGAAAAATAAAGGGAAGGAAAGGACCTGTAACGAATTATAATTATAAGCTTTGGTAATGAAGAGGTTTAAACAATTTCCATACCTGTAACGAACAGGTCCTATTTTCCAGTTACGCAATTACCACAAAAGGGCGAAGAAACTATTTATTTCGGATGGGTTGCTATTCCCAATCAAAAAGCGTTTATTTACCACAAATAGTTCTCAGAAAAATTATATTTTCTTTAAATGTCAAATCCAAAACAAACTTTGTTTTTTTTTTAAAAAAAACACCTACTTCAAATTATTTATAGCCCACCAGACGCATAGTGAATTACATTGGTTGGAAAGAGTACATTGGAGTCTCTAGCGAAAACGAGGTAAAATGCTAGAAATAAAAACGTACTGCCTCGGAAACAAATCAGTTATGAATTATGACACATATTAAAAACAAAGTGGGCGCACAGTAAGGGCTTGTTTATGTCGCGAACGGAGGGAGGGTGGTTTTCGCTTCTACCTCGCTTCCACTACAAGTGACTCAAATGTACCCTGACCAATAAATGTAATTCCCTAAGCGCTATGCGGACTTGGACTCCCCTGTACATAACATCGAAAAATGTAGCAGGTTCAGCTTTTATCAAAAAAGCTGTTAGAAATAGGAATTTTAGCACCGTTTTACTCTTTTGCTTTAAAACAGTATACACGTTCCATTTATATTTACACACTCTCATGTCCTAGTGTGCCTTGATACTGTTTTATTAAATGTCATTTTTTAATGGGTAGAGTGTGGACACAGTTATCAAAGAGGAGAGACAAAAATATATTTTAGCTCTCTACTCGTACCGCGAGTGTAAAGGATAGAATAAGAATTTACTATTAAAATTTGTTTTCTTTCCTTTACACCCACAGTGCTAGCAGAGAGCCAACGTATATCTTTGTCTCTCTTGTTTGACAACTGTGTCCACACTCTCCCATTAGACAAATGACATTTAATAAAACAATACCAAGGCACACTGTCATGTCCTAAACACAACTCTGTGCAAAGGACACACATACTTAGGGCTTTATGTAGTATATATTGGTGAAACTGTACTAAAAACGGAATGTTTTTAAAACTTAAGAAAATTAATTCACTTGATTTTGAATTCTTGATTCATTTTACTATAGTAACCTGTTTTCATTATTATTTTGAAATAAACACTTTTGAGTAAAGACCCCGCCCCACCGAGCAAATTACAATATTCTTTGGTATATGTAAGTAGTGTGCACGACAAACTTTTTGCTTATAAAATTATTTAAGTAGTTTTTTGCTCTTATTTCTATTGTTATTGATTAGTTTTTCCGGTTTGTAGGATTACAGTCATTTCACCAAATTAATGTTGTTTTTTTTAAATGTGCACCCACCTACTTTCATGTATACATTTTAATGGATTATGTGGGCAGTAATACATACAGGGTGTTTCAGGCCACTAAGAACAGAATTTTTAATATAGGAAAAAGTTATAAGGATCAGAGTTTGCTTATGGCTAACTAGAGGCATTAAGGATAATGTAAAATGACATTTTTGAAAACAAAACAATAATTTTTCTATAAATGTCAAATGATGTTTATTATAACATTATTGTTTTGTTTTCTGAAACGCCATTTTATATTATTTTGAATGGCTACAGTACAGCGAACGTAAGCAAACTCCAAACCTAATAATCTATCCAATGTTATAATTCCTATGTTGCTAGTAAGCTAAAACACCCTGTATATTTATATGCTTTTCGCTATTCTTTACAGTAATATTAAGGTATCAGTTCCTCAAAAGTGAAAAAAGAATAAAAAAATATAACGATTGATGCATTTTTTGCTGTGTGCGTACCAGATTTAAACATACCCACCTCCATAAAACGTTACCAAACAAACTTGTAGGCAAATTTTAATAAAGAGAAAACAAGAATCTCAGAAATGGAACATCATATCTGCATGAATTTCTCCTTTAAGTTACTCTTTGTATAAACTTGTAATTAAACGCGGCTGTGTAACTTATAAATTATTGTTGTCTCTGTAATGACTTTCCCAAACGATGATTTTATTAATTTTTATACACAGATTTTCTGTGTGGAACTTCCAGCATATGTTTATCGATATTAAGAATTGTTTTTGTATTTTTATAATTGTCAGATTAATAATTTATAATTAAATTGTAAAGAAGCAATAATAATATCGATTATTATTTATTTATTTAAAGAAAATAATGTCATAAACACTAAATAATTTGTAGTTTCCGCAAGCAGGTAAGTATACGAAAGTGAAAATTGCATCTTGTCGAATAAAGTAAAAGTGAAATGTGGAATCTTCGTGTACTGAATCACCAGTATATACAAACGCAATTAACCCAGTTTAACAGTATCGGACATCACTGATGGACGATGGAAGACTTACAATGGCCAATAATAGGCAGGTCAGAAGTTTATGCTTTACTGTTAGATTTCACAATGTTGTGAATAAGTAGGTTTGAGAAGTTTTCCTAACAACATAAAAATAATCACACATGCTGTGTAGGATAAAATTATTGGAGAAATTTATAATGCAAACGTCTAGTGAGGATTTATATGTAATTGCGCCAGGTATCCACACTAAATTATATTTTCTCTATTACCATACGTTACTTTCTCGTTTTTATACAGTATTTTGTATGGATAGATAGGATAACGACATAAGTCGCAATGCCCGGAAGTTCTAGAGTCGCATCTTAATCCCTGGCCTACATTTTACCTTTCTCTTCTTATACCGGTCAGTAAACCAGAAAACATATAATTATCTATTTTGGCATATAACACTTAATTAAAATAATGATATCAAAAGTGAATGGAGTAAAAGTAATCTGCAAACCGTGTCTTACAGGTTGATCAACTGATGTTTCTATCTAGGGAAATTTATGTGGAAAAAAGGTGAAAGGTAAGAAGGTAATGGAAATTGCAATTAAAGAAAATACACACGTACGGTGACAAATGTATTTTTTATAAAAACATAACCTACGAAAAGCTTTATACAAAATAAAAAATAACGTTAATGCATGGTATTGTACACGTGAGTGTTGTATTGCATCATGGACCCGTGTGATGGTGACAGCAAGGAGTTGCTTCAGTTCTTTGTTTTCAGCTCGAAAGCTTAATATGGGGCTCCGTACGAGCCAGAAGGTTTACTAGGACCGCTTGGATAACCACCAAATGAAACCGTACTGGCTTGATGATACTGAGCTACTTGGATGGCTTGTTTAATGCCTTCCATATCGATGCCGATAATGCGGTCGGAATGATGGGGAACTCCGTACGAGGAGGATGGCACTCCGTATTGAGGAGATGGAGGTCCATAGGATGAACTTATACCACCTCTGACACCTCCACCAATACCACCTCCGAAACCTCCACCAAAACCACCTCCGAAACCCCCACCAAATCTGCGGCCTTGTCCAGCAATTTCTTCTCTCAGGAGGATTTGACGGACTTGTTCCCAAAGGGCCGGATCGACATAGGCGCCTTCAGATGTCTGAAATCCTGACGATACGGCCGTGTATCCACCACCGCCGGACAGTACACCGCCAAACCCGCCGCCGCCGCCGCTAATGCCGCCGCCGCTAATACCGCCTCCACCTCCTATATATCCACCGCCACCACCAGGCTTAGCGTATGAGTAGCCAGACGGTGGTTCGGCCATCACGGCCATGGCCATGGCCAACGCCATACACTGGAATAAAAAAATTAAGTTTATTGCACAGTCAAGGTAAAATATACATATTATTGAATGTGAATTACAAATAGAATATTACATGTTTTTGTTGTGTTTTTTATTACGAGAAAGTCGGTAGTTATTAATAACTTTCCAAAAGACTAAGATACGCAAATTTGGAAATAGTAATGATGTTTTGATTTCAACTGATATTTTTTTTCTGTTGTGTATAAATACAGTGATCTTAAGAAACAAATACATAATAGTTTCAATGCGATTTATGAGAGTTAACTAGCTGTTGAATGGTAACTTTTTTTAGAAGATCCCATTCATCTTTCATAAATCGCACTTTGTATAATTTTCACACAAATGGATCCGAAAGTAATTTAAAAACACCACTTTAATTATTATAAAAAGGGGACGAATTTATATGACATTTTCCACTTAATTCACGTTTTCCAAAGTTAGTCCAATAAAGCACTGATTGAAACTCGCGTAATCCACAAAAAGTACGAGTCCAGGTAACAAAAAAATCCTTACCACGGTGTATGTGTTCATGATGTTTACAAAGACGACGACGAGTGGTGACTGTACTGTTTTGAGGATGGACCACTGATTATATAGTTCATATATAAGAAGGGGTGGGAATACGATATCGGATGGATCATCCGCGATGTGTCCGACAAACACTACTTTCACGTGAATACGCGCATCTTCAGTTCACTCATGCTTTGTATTATGTTTTACGCGTACTCCGGAGAAGATTTTTATTTGTTGTGTGCTCTTACTGATGAATTAATTTACTTGAATTAATTATTTTTGTCTTTTTAGTTGCGGACTTGTATTTCCCTGTAAGATAGTAAAACCAAATAACTTTTTAAGTTTCTAAAGAACAAACTGTAGAATACTCTAAAATATCATATAGGTACGCAGAGGTTAGAAGTCAAGAAATTATTAAACACGTCCATACAGTTGCTATAAAGATTAACAGCATATTTTGTCAATAATCTAAAGGTCGAGCTGAAGGAATAAGAAAAATAAGAAAAAGACATATCAAAGTCTTCATGTTCTAAGGTATTCGTGTGAAACATTCCTACACACACACTCACACACACACACACACATACACATCAGCGACATGGTTCTGCAAGTCTCCATAAGCTTGGTCATATGTGCCATTGGAAAGTTTCTTTCCCTAGTGTGGGTATCGTTTGCTTATGTATTCTAAGTGTTAGCCCATTATGCTTTTTAACAATTCTAAACTCTGTATCTCTATTCCTTTGTTATCCTTACACTCAGAACAAATCACGTAAGGGGAGTAAAACATAGTAGCAACTCTTAATGTTGTATTAACCCATACTTTCGACAGTTTTTTTGGAAAAATGTCTTTGTCTCCTAAAACATCCAATTTGCAGGCGTTTAACAAAACTGGTTTCAAATTGTAGTCTAAAGATGTATAAGGAAAACAAGTAATGATATCGAATACTATGTCGTTTGCTTTTTTTAATATTACAACATTGTAAATAAAATATTTTATTAAAATTTTAAATATGTTATCTGAGGCTTCTTCAGAAATAATAATGAATTTAGCTCTAGAATTCCATGATTTATCCTTGCTTAAAAAGTCAAGTACATTTTCGTAATAATGATATTCAGTTTTGTCGACGAAAATGATCAAATAAGGGTTAACCTTTCTAGATTGCTGATTAAAGAATTTCTCAGTTAATTCGTTATATATAATTAAGGGTTCTACAGTAATATTGTCTAGTGCCAGATAGTAGTTGCTCAAATTTAATATAAAATTTACAGCACCAGCATCAAAATATTGTTTACCAATTTCTAAGAGGCACTGTTCAAGCATTACTGATGTCGAATCTGTTTGAAGTAAGAGTTTGCTATTTAGAGTTTTTACAGCTACTACGACTGCAGATATTATTAAAATTACAACTTTGTCACGCATACTGCAACTGTTCACTAAGCGATTGCTTTGCTAGGTTCTATCATTACAAACATTAAGCAACTTTAAGCCATAGGTGAATGGTTAGCATATTTTATTTTGAAGTTTCAATAAATAAATTATGAATGTATTAATGGTAATGATCCAATGTTTTCGCGCTAGCCATTCAAAAGAAAAGAACATTGGTAAATCATAATTATAATGTAAGTATTATGTTTATTTTTTTGTTAAACTGATAAACTGAATCTAAAACATTAACATGATGATTTTTGTATTGTATCAAAGTGTGATACGAAATTAACTAACATTAGGTCGGCACGACCGCAATTCAGAATCGATTTTAGTTTCAAAAAATAATTAATGATAAGTACTAGTACAACTGCGTATACTAACGACCTACCAATGGTTTAAATTTCTTTGTTTATAGTATAGGGATTGATAAATAAACACATTATTGCTAATTTTAATGGGTATTTTTGAAAATACGAAGATTTCTACAAGAAACTGTTTGGGGCCAGGTGCAATTTATCTTGCTAGACATTTTCATATAAGATATCGCACTTGTCATTCCCTTTAGAATGAAATATGATGAACGTGCTATTTAAAATTCTAGGGTTAGGTGTATTCAGAAAAACCTTTATTTATTTAAATATTTGATGCTTATTACAGATGGATCCTTTCCGGTGATTCATCTCATATAAAGGGTTTTCCAATAAGAGGTGTTATTTTGAATAGCCCGCTATTTCGGTAGATGTCACTTTTGAAGCTATCATTTTTTGACATTTGACAAGTAGAAACTACGCCATTAATAAATATGGAACGATACACGCTTCAACAACGCATTGAAATTATTAAAATTCACTATAAAAATGGTGAAAATTTGGCAGAGACGGTTCGTAAAACTCGAACATTTTTGGGTCACCGTGAAGCACCTTGTCGGACCGCAATACAGAAATTGGTGAAAAAATTCGAGCTCTTGGGACAAGTTAGTGATGTGAAGAATAAAACCCGTGCACGTCGCTCAAGAACAGCCGAGAATATTGCTGTTGTAGCCGAAAGTGTTAAAGAAAACCCAGGTTTGTCCATTCCTCGTCGTTCTTTGGAATTAGCCATTCCACAAACGTCATTACACCGTATTTTGCATAAAGATTTGGGTCTTAAGGCTTATAAAGTCCAGTTAACACAAGAACTCAAGCCGGCCGATCATCAACAACGTCGTGTCTTTGCTGATTGGGTCGTTGAAATGCATGAAAATGATCCAGAATTCCATCGAAAAATCATCTGAGTGATGAGGCCCATTTCCACCTCGGTGGCTTCGTCAACAAGCAAAATTGTCGGATCTGGGGCTCAGAAAATCCAAGAGTTATTGTTGAAAAGTCTCTCTATCCTCAACGTGTGACTGTTTGGTGCGGTTTATGGTCCGGCGGAGTCATTGGACCTTACTTTTTCGAAAATGAGGCTGGAGCAACAGTTACGGTGACTGGATTGCGCTATCGAGAGATGATTAACGATTTTTTATGGCCGGAATTGGATGGTATTGATCTGGACAACGTTTACTTTCAACAAGACGGCGCCACGTGCCACACAAGCAACGAAACCATTGATCTTTTACGGAAAAAAGTTTCCGGACCGTGTTATCTCTCGAAGAGGTGATCACAATTGGCCACCGAGATCTTGTGATTTAACACCTTGCGACTTCTTTCTTTGGGGCCACGTGAAAGAGAAGGTCTACGCCAACAGCCCAGCGTCGATTCAAGACCTCAAAGATGGAATTCGTGAGGCTATCGAGGACATAGGGCAGCCACTTTGCGATTTGGTTATGGAACATTTCATGAAAAGGATATTGTCCTGTAAGCGTGGTCGTGGTGGTCATTTGCCTGATGTTATTTTCCACTATTAACGGCATACCTTCCTCTTTATAATGAAATAAACATCCGATCATTTATATTAAAAAATGGCACTTTTCTTTGAATATCAAAATAACACCTCTTATTGGAAAACCCTTTATTTAGCTATTACAAGCTGCATAATATACGCCGCAACCAATCAACCAATATAACAATGTGTGAAGACAAGTTCCGAACCAAATTCACAGAGTCAAATACAATAACCTTAGTTTATATTGTGATATCCAGGTTTAAGTTTTAAATTTCGCGCGTTAGAGAAAAAAATAGGTTACCATCACTGCATCCTAGAAATGTTTGGAAAGAGTGGGATGGGGTTGGCGATAGGAAGGGATGCAGGGGGTTGGGAGAGAAACACGAGCTCTCTTGAGTTGTGGCTACCAAAGGGGTGAGATGGACCGAGAAGCTCTTGAGTTGTGGCTACCAAAGGGGTGAGATGGACCGGGAGGAGCTCTCTTGAGTTGTGGCTACCAAAGGGGTGAGATGGATCCGGAGACTGAAAAAATTATTTTCCTGTTGATGTAAAATACATTTTTGATTTTTATTGAAAAATACCATTTTAAAGGTGAAGTGAACTCAATTACCTATTTTGATTTTTGTTTTATATTTGTGATTATGCTGAGGTAGACGAGATTTAAACAGATATTAAAAATTACTTGTAAGAAACCACGTGGCTTTCTTTGTGTTTATGTAACAATCATGCATCTCATGTAAGGACTTTTAATGTTTATTCAACTGTTTTATGTGTTATAAATGCAGGCATTTTGAATGCTTTTAATATCATATTTCACTAAAGATATTTTTCTGTGTTACAATAATTGTGAAACGAAATTAAGAAAGCTTTTGTATTGTATGCATTTATCTTGTGATCACAGATAAAGCTGAAAGAATAGCAGAATTTAGTTTGGAATTCAAATGTACTAAATATCACAAAACAACATACAAGACGATTTGATTTATTTTCATACACTAGCATTTGTTAACATGGATGTTCTGATACTCAACTGTGACATGTGAGCACCAGTAAATATTATAAAATGCACATGAATTTAGTGGTCGATGGCTCTCTTTATTAAAGTGTGAACTGCCTTGGTGTTATCTTAACATTTTCATCCGTGGTGGCAGTCTACATTCTCCATTGTTTTGTGTGTTTATTTGTTATAAATGTTTTCTCTTGCAGCATTCTCCACCATTGGGCAGCAGTTATTATTATGTACTATTTGTGGCACGAAGCACTATCTTAATAGTTCCGTGCTTTTGTTTATATATTTATTGCGGGGAATGATAGACTGTTCACAATTTTTGGCTACGGCCGGAGGCTAAGGAGCTATTTTAATAGAGTACGGTCTCTTCCTTTTGTCTTTGCTAACATACTCTTCAGTTTTGTTTGATGATGAGTGCTATAAGTACATATCTGAGTAATAAAGAGAGCAGGACTAGTTTAATTTATGTTGCAACAAGTGAACTTGCAATGTGCAATATGTTGTGTGTTCTGAACATTCATTTTATCATTTGTTTATCTCCGAATTTCACCAAGTTCTTATGCAATGAACTTATGCCAACTTATCGCTTATTATGTGTTTTGTCTTATTTATAATTATTTTTTTGCTAATTATTATTGGTCATGTTGGTACAATATTATTGCTTGCTTTTATGTGACATTAATTATTTTATTGAATATTGCTGTGTCTTGTTGGTTTCAAGTTGGAACCGTTTATTTATATATTTTGTGCATTAAAACTTGTATTGTTTTGTTTAAAAGAATCTTCGGAGGTTTCTTGCTGGTTCTTCCTCCGAACTGATACCGGAACCAGTGTAAAAGTTTATTCGACCTTCACAATAGAATTTAGCATTCAATATACAACGTTCGATTTTAACCATAATCTGTGTTTTATTTGATTTCCCGTCTTCCCCACTATCGTTAGTAACCAGTGTATCTAGTTTTAGGGAATTTTAGAAACACAACGTAGGGTAGGTAAATTGGTTTGACGATCACGATTGGCCACATTGATTCTGGGGTTTGCTTTCTGTTAGATTTGGGAGGGAAATTTAAATATTTGTCAGGACCTGGGGCTTGGGATACTACAATATGTTTATATTCAGAACACATAAATTATAGTGTTATGTTGTCAGTAACTTGGTTGCGATATAATATAGTTGTCAGTGAGGTTTTTTTTGAGTTCTCTTCTCACTGTTATAACTGAATAAATACTAATTACATATTAATATTATTTGTTACTCAGTTCTTTTTTTAACAACCTTACTTATGGTAGTCTTGAAGAACATAACATGACGACGAGGAAAAAAGTTTTTATTAGAAAAAATTGTGAGTGATGAATTTATTTTCACGATCTGTCAAATCAGTATTCTAAGCCAACTATTTAATCAATTATTTCAAGATATTTTGTAATTTAACTGTCTTTAAGTCATTTAAGTCATTTAGATGAGCCAAAGTCTAAGTCAACAGCTGAGAGGATAGTCGTCAATACACCTAATTCACAAAGCGTCATACCTACTCCTTATTTCGAACCTCAAGTAGAGACATTTGAATTTTTTTGGAACGTTTATCAATTTATTTTAAAGTAAATCAAGTTCCCGATAAATCTAAGATAAATCAGTTACGTCTAATTCTTGGTGCCAAAAAATATAAGTTATTGCGTGAAACTATCAATTCTAAAACTTTGCAACAAGTAACTTACAAAGATGTTGTGATGCACTGACTACGCTATCCAATCTACAAAGTGTACAATTGCAGAAAGGTACAGATGCAGTTCAAACATTTAAAAGAATGTTAACGAAGTCAGTTTTTGATAATAGTCGTAACAAGGACGATATTCTTACGGATTGTTTGTTTAGCTATGGGGCAACTCCGTCCTCAGTCACTGGTGTATCGCCGCACACTGGTCGGAAATGACGAAAAACCGGTCAAAACTAAATAACTCTCAGAATTGCTTAAATATTTTGTATATAAGGTGTTAGTGGCGTCTCTGCTATCCAAAGTGATGTAGAAAATAAAAATTATTTTATTTATTTATTTGTTTTATCGACGAAATTTAAAAACAATTCGTATCTGAATTCGTACATTTCGTCTGTCAGTTGGTCTGTTGCCATGTTACCGTAACTTTACAGGACATGTTATACAGTGTGTCCAAGATAAGGATGCACAGCATGGGGATCTTGGAAACGGTAAGAGATACAGCATCGGTTAAATAGGATAAAGGTTGGCTATTTATAGGACCTTTTTGTTGGCGTTTGCAGAATCTAGATATATTATATAGTTTCAGAGATATTTAAAAAAAAAGTAGATTTCTTTCTTTTATTTGAAGAGATATCGGAAAACTAAAACCATTTTTCCAATGCCACTTTTTGTTCTCTATTAAAATACGCTAACAAAATTCCTGTACAACGTTTCGGTTTCGAGTAGCCATCACCAACCTCATTTTTTAAATAGGCTGAAAAACAATTAAAAATTGTTTTGAACAGCTCTTCTTGTCACGATTCTAATGATGTAAACATGATAGGGTTATTTTGGTTTTGATTTCTTTGTGTTGAACGCTGCTGTGACCAACTCTAATAATTGCTGTTCATCTTCAAAATTTTGGTTGAGCACATGATTCTTGACATAACTTCAGAGAAAAGAAATCTAACGGTGTTAGATCAGGTGATCGTGCAGGCCAGGGTACTGCAGAATGCATTAATTTATAGCATAAGAAATCAACACAACCCTATCATGTTTACATCGTTAGAATCGTGACAACAAGAGCTATCCAAAACAATTTTCAATTGTTTTTCTGCCTATTTAAAAAATGAGGTTGATGATGGTTACTCCGAAACCGAAACATTGTACAGAAATTTTGTTAGCGTATTTTAATAGAGAACAAAAAGTGGCAATGGAAAAATTGTTTTAGTTTTCCCATATCTCTTCAAATAAATAAAAGAAAAAATAATAACGAAAATCGAGAAATCTACTTTTTTTTAAATGTCTTTGAAACTATCCAAGATATCTTGATTTTGCAAACGCCAACAAAAAGGTCCTATAAATAGCCAACTTTCATCCCATTTAACCGATCCTGTATCTCTTACCGTTTCCAAGATTCCCATGCTGTGCATCCTT
The DNA here is from genome assembly GCA_011009095.1 of Ignelater luminosus. Taxonomy (NCBI): domain Eukaryota; kingdom Metazoa; phylum Arthropoda; class Insecta; order Coleoptera; family Elateridae; genus Ignelater; species Ignelater luminosus. Next base: position 15,094 of record VTPC01007990.1, read on the forward strand.
ATCTTGGACACACTGTATATGAAATCAACTTAGAATTTTCTCCTAATTCAGAGACGTAATTGGTATTTTGATATCTCGAATAGTTTTCGAGATAATCGAGATCGAATATGATTATTTTTCGGCATAGCCTGTCTGTTGGTCTGTTTCCACGTTACCGTAACTTTACAGGACATGTTATATATGAAATCAACTTAGAATTTTTTTTTAATTCAGAGACATAATCGGTATTTTCATATCTCGAAGAGTTTTCGAGATAATCGAGATCGAATATGACGATTTTTCGGCATAGTCTGTCTGTTGATCTGTTGTCGTGTTGCCGTTTACAGCACATGTTATATATGAAATCAACTTAAGATGTTCTTCTGACTACAGATACATAATCGGTATTTTGATATCTCGAATAGTTTTCGAGATAATCGAGATCGAAAATGGCGGCTTTTCGGCATAGTCTGTCTGTTGGTCTGTTGTCATGTTGCCGTAACTTTACAGGACATGTTATATATGAAATCAATTTAGAATTTTCTCCTGATTACAAACACATAATCGGTATTGCGATATCTCGAATACTTTTTGAGATAATTGAGATCGAGTTTCTTTCCTTATTTATTTGTCTTTCTGCTATTTGTTGTATATTTTTAAGACGAATATTATGTCGTTTTTCTGAACTATTACACTGCACAAAGTATCAAATATAATATTCATACTGACACCATATTTAATTGTTCTTCAAGAAAAAATGTGACTGAGTTTCAAATTTGTTAAAAAGAATCGTGTTCGCTTTGTTTGCGAGTGCAGTTCAAACATGACAATCTGATTTTCGAGTAAATTTGTAACTTAGTCGTTTTCAACGAACTCCACAGGAGTCCTTACTGAATTTGCGAAGTCTCTCTGTTTGTCTGTCCGTCCGTCCGCATTTTTTAAATTTTGAAATTTTGACTTAAGATTTAGGTTCTACATCAAAAACTGAAAACGATGTGCTGTTTTCGTTTTTTTGGCCGCCGAAATTTGATAAATTTTCAAAATTTTTTTTTACTTAAGAATCGTATTTTACATCAAAAAATAAGAGAACGTATACTTTTATCTTTTTGATATCACCTCGGGAACATGGTCAAAATAGCCGCCAAAATTTGAAAAAAGTAACAAATGGAATTCGTTTTGGTTATGCTTTGTATCCGCAGATATTTTATTCTACAATTAGCTCACCGATACCCAAGTATTGGGCTTCAATTTGGACTAATAAAGTTTATTTTTGGACATTTGGTCAGTGGCGTACCTATGGGGTGGCGGAGGCCGGGCAGGGGCGGTCCACGCCGGGCCTCATTTAGCACTTACAAATAACTATTGTTGTTTATACTTTTACAATTTTTTTTTGAAAAAAAAAACGAATGCGCTCTACATTGACTACAAGTTTAAGACTCGAAAAGCATAATAAATTGAATATATACAGAATATTTGACCAGTACATAAATTTAAATGTATTTCTGCTTGTTCTCTTTATCGACTACTAAAAGACCGGAAAATTTCCGTAGCTAATTTTTACTTCCTTAAAAAATATAAACTTTTTCTCATATTACAACATAAATTCACATGGGACCACAGGGGATAATATTTTCAAATTTCAAGATGACTAAAGATAACTCGAACATTGTTCAGCTAACTATGAACACTGAATTTTGCACTGAAATCACACTAAAAAGCTGCAGTAACTATGATATTGCATCGTGTGTGAAAGACTATCTCGTGAGTACAGTAGACAATTTTGACCCTTTTTTAATTTAGCGAGATACACACCTTCAAAGCAATGGTTAAAATTTGGCTTAGTATGTATGCTGTAAAAGCACTACCTTTTAAGTATCATTTATAACACAATGTATTGTAATATGCATAAATTAATTACGAAAACTAATTTTTGAATGTTTAGTTGTGAATATAAATATATTTAAATTTTATTCTGCGTAGATTCATTTTTTAGAGTTTTGGTCGCTTTTACTGGTTTCCGACCACAGTGTACCGATGGTTGCTATATCAACATACACACCTAAAATTCCTTTAAGAGTATTGAGTTCGGCCAATGAGTCACAAGTCGAGGTAAAACCTAACTCAATTCTTAAAGTAAGAGTTCCTAAGTTTAGTGAGGGAGAGAGAGTGTGGGTGAATGTCAAAAGTGTCAAAGGTCGTGTCAATTGGTTTCCAGGTGTTGTGAAGGTAAAAGATGGTAATGTCATATTATATAGTATTAATGGATAATGGTATAGTACATAAAGTTCATGTTAACTAATTAAAAATCAATACTAGCAAAAATACAAGTAGGAATAACGATGAGTTGCTGGGCCGAGCTCACAGAGTCATAATGATGAAGTAATAAGTAATGAAGTAAGCGTAAGTGTTTCGGGTCCTGCGCCTGCTATGATAATAAAATAGCCATTTCTAGAAGTTAATACTAGGAAATTCCAACTGACACTTTGGAGTATGAGAGTGAAGGAACTAATATTCTGGTCGATTACATTGATACATAACAGTACCAGTTATCTAATCTAGAGAAAAACATACATTATGGAAACCAAGATTTTCATAGTTATCCACTGTATGTCTCCTAAGGCTGGAAGTTTTGAAACTAACAATAGCAGCTTTCGAATTGTGCATGTTTTGAATAAGTTATATTTAAATAATACATTTCTCACAACAAGAATACTGAATTGTAAATGCTACATTAAGCTTAGAATTAATGATATTTATCAGACTATGCAAATGCTTTAATTTTCTTTAATTTTCTTGGTATTGCTTATATTTATTCTACGCAAAGATTGTGAAGAATTGGATTTGGCTCAAACTTACAAACTGTAATTAGTTAAAATCTGCATCAAAAATAAAACTTATTAGCTGAGTATCAAACTAAACAAGTTTTTGAACAAACTCTTTTAAAATGATTATTACTTATGAATATGACAAATACAATTTTACTAGATTTTAAACGTAAATTTTATACCTGCATTTAAAACATTTATTGTGAAAATTTAAAAATAACATTGTTCACAAAAGGTTGAAATTCACCGAACAGCAAACAGTTTTAAAGAAGTTATCAATAATTTTCAATCTGACTATTGCCATATCAAAATGGTGAGAATTGTTTTAAAAAAACGTGAAATAGAAGCTCAATTACAATTTGCAAAGGCAGATTTTGCATTTTTAAAAAATTCAATAACATATTTAGAAAATCAAGGCACAGAACTGACAGAATCAATAAAATGCATTTATAATGTTGACGCTAGATTAAAAAACATAAATGGTGAATGTGGAAAAGCCATTAAAGAGAAGTTAAATTCTGTTAAAAGAAATTCAGGATACATCTATGAAGGCAATAGCTGGAGTTCTAAAAGCGCAAGAGAACGATATAGCATTGCTACGAGAAAATATTATACAATTAATTCCAAAATACAAGTTAGCACTAATTACATCTACAGACGTAGAAAGATCATTTTCCTCATATAATGCAATACTTACAGGTCATCGGCATAATTTATTAAATGAAAACATTGAAACGTATATAGTGTGCTATTATAATAATTTTAGCAATTAATCTTTTATGTGGTTTTAGCCATGGAACCTTTTTTTTT